>BRXY01000029.1:31011-61283 GCA_030267945.1 Triparma strigata
CCCCCCCCCCCCCCCCCCCCCTCCTGCACCCCCCCCCTGCAACACAAATACACCCTACAACTGCATATCATCAATCTCCTCCTGACTCGCGATATCCCCGATCATACTCGGACCTCTAAGTTCCCCCCCGAATTCCATAACCCCGTAGTTCTCCTCAGTGTCGTTACTGGAGTTTTTAAGAGGAGCGTAAACGAAAGCTGAGTGAACGCGTGTTTTTGTTAGAAGGCTTTGGTTTTTTTTTTAATGAAGACGTTTTGAGGAAACAAAAAGGCAGAGAAAACGTGAACGACATGAATATATTATATAATTGTTATATATTAACATGGTTTGTTCTTTCGTTTTTTTCTTTTTCGACGCTTTTCGCGAGAACCCTCTTTAACTCACCCATAGTCCATATATAAAGGTTGTAAAGGCTGTACATTCCTAGAAAATCTAGGGCGGCGCTGGGGACGGGGTAGAGGGCTGCTATGAAGATTCCGACTACGGTGGCGGAGAAGGTGAAGAAGGTTATGGCGAAGACGAAGAGGAAGGGGGGGGGGAGGGTGCAGAGGACGTAGAGGCCTTTGAAGGTGTAGAAGAGGAACCAGAGGGTGTAGATTACGGTTAGGAGGCCGCCGAGGGCGGTGGCGAAGACGAAGCGGTCTGGAACGTGCAGCAGGGAAGAGGAGTTAGTGGGCGCTTCCTTCGGTGCTCGCTTTCGCTTCTCAAGCCTCGGTCGCTTCGCTCCATCGGCACCCCGGTACCCCCTCCTCACCTCCCTCTTGAGCGGCCTCGTACGTAGGATCGTCCTTCTCCTGCATCCGAATGTGCGCATAAGTCGTGACCAAATAAATCCAGAAGAAGACCATGAACGCCGTCTTGAACGCGTGCTTATTGCAGCCGCCCTTGTCCCTCCTGCCGAGGTTCTTCTCGTCGCGGGTCTCGTCGAGGGCGCAGAGCCAGAAGAGCATCAATGTGCAGATGAAGGTGGCCATGAAGCCGATGTAGATCCCGCCCAAAACCTCCCCCCCTATCTTGGTGTTGTAGACCTCGAAGTATATCAGAGGATCGTTGAAGAAGAATAGCTGGACGAGCAACACCATGATCCACTTCTGCTGGTACGACCACATCTTCCACTTGGTGCTCCACAGCCTCACCGTGAACCCCTCGAATATCAGGCTCAGGCTCGTGAAGGTCTTGCTCCTGCTCAGCAGGCCTCCCCTGTTGAGGGAGGGGAAGAACATCACGAGCAACGTCACGACGCAGAACGTGTACTTCCAGGAGAACTCAAAGCTGAGGAGGAAGGGGGGGGGGGGCGTGGAAATCCACGATGTTAGAAACGGCGAAGAAGCACCCAGGCCGCAGCAGCGTCACGTGTGGAAGTATCGACGATAATCGCTGATAAACCCGCACACTTGGTTTCTCTGTTCTTGGGTAGCTTTCGCATAGGGGCAATCGCGCGTTTCGCTCTCTCGGTACTCCGCCCCCCTCCCCCACCCGCCCCCCCGCCCCCCCCGCCATCTCACCTAGTGTAATCACGGTTGACGTATCTCATGGTGAACATGACGTTCATCTGGTGGTCCTCGTGGTTCGCGTGGCCGTACTTGTCTATGTCCCCCGCGCTCTTGAACTCCACCTTTACCTTGAAATTCTTGTAAGGCATGGTGTGAAGGTTGAAGATCGTAATGTCGCGGCTGTACATTTCGTTCGCCTTGAAGTCGACCTTCCTCGAGGCGAGCTGCTTGGCGACGACGAGGTCAGCCCCGTTGTCGAGCGTCTCGTCGAACTTTTTGATCGCCAGGAAATCAGAGGTTTCTTCGTGGGAACCAAGTACTGTCACGTACATTTCCTGGGTGTAGTCGAATGCATAGCTAGCGTTGATGGAGTCGGGGCGCTCGAAATTACAAGTCACCCACAGGAGTTGATTCTCGGGAACTAGATTCACCAGGTTGCCCACCCACGTGGACATAGTATTTGTTGACGCACGGTTGATTCGCAGCTGGGGGGGGTTTCGGATAAAAAAAATGGAGTGGTAGGAGATTTGGGTGTGGTGTAAGGAGGTGCGGGATGCGGGTCAGCGAAACTCGAACGCTCGTAGAACCCCGCTGCCTGCGTATCCTAGCGTCAGCCCCCCCTCTTGTCTCTCCCCCACCCCAGTCTTACCTTGGAGGTACCGTCATGGGACTCAAACACCGGCGGCCCAAATTTCCCCAGAACGCACGTGAAAGCAAAGGTCAAGAAGAACATTAATGCGGTGCACAAAACTCCGCGCTTCCCGAATTTTGAGCTCTCCATGCGAACGGCATTGAAACTGGAAGGGGTGGATTGAAGCGTGTTCGAAATGGGTTAAAAGAAAAGACCAATGGCGTGAAATGGAATTGACGGGGTTGACCATGAAATTTGAAGCGGGGCCTCAGCCAACGTAAGCTTTACTGAATTTTCCTTCCCATCGGGTCCGCTCACCTCTGGTTCTCCATTTCTTAAAAGCCTTGATCCACAGAAAGCTGATGAGAGCCCAACTTTCAGGTCAGAGAGCATCCCAGCTTCCCTGCTTCATTTTTCATTCACAGAGAGAGGGAGAAAACTTGCTGACTGACAAATGAAGCTGTTGTTGACGGTTGCTCAGATATTTTTGCTGGGCTTGCCCCTCGCTGCGGGCAAGGCCAACACCGATATCGAACATGTCGTGGTCCTGATGCTGGTGAGTGTGACTTTTTGTTTGTGACAGGCAGTTGTCATGTCGAACAATCAGGCTTTTGGGTGCCGTCGAACCGTATTTGATAAGTGCGTTATCCCGTAATTGTTGCTTTGATGGGGAAATTAAAAATATCTAACGACATGTTTAACAGGAGAACCGGGCTTTTGACCACATGCTCGGGTACCTGACAAATATCAACAGTGACATTACGGGATGCACCCCCGAAAGCTGCAGCAACCCAATAGATCCTACAGATCCTGGCTCGCCTTTGGTCAACCTCACCTACGACGCCGTCTACCAGCAATCGGACCCGTGCCATAGTATTTCCTGTACAACTGAGCAAGTCTTTGGCTACGACGACAGTGGAGACGCCACTGCGTCAATGACCGGCTTTATTAAAAGCTACGCTGACCGCACAGGGAACACTACCTACGCTCCAAAGATAATGGAATCATTTCACCCTAGCCACGTTCCTGCTATCTACAACATAAGCCAAGAGTTTGCAATTTTTGATGCGTGGCACGCTTCTGTGCCCGGCCCGACGATGGTGAACCGCGCCTATGCGGCCTCGGCAACCTCCCATGGAATGGGCACGAATAATCCCAAGATGGAAGGGTTCGGCCTTCCTCAGAAGACCATGTTCGAGCAGCTTCTGGACATGGGGCTCGATTTCAAAGTGTACTTTCAACAGTTCCCTAGCGTTCTCCAGCACAAACCCATGAGGAAGCCCAAAATCCTGCCGAAGTACCACCTCCTCGACAAACTTTTCGACGACCTGGAGAATGGAGACATGCCCGAATTTTCTTGGGTAGAGCCGGGCTACTTTGACGGCGTCATCGCGGGCAAGCACGTATTCCAGGCCACCGACCAACACCCCGACCACGACGTCAGCGCAGGAGACGACCTCATCCGAAGAATTTACAACGCCGTCCGCGCCTCTCCCCTCTGGGAGAAAACTGCCCTCGTCATAACCTACGACGAGCACGGCGGTTTCTTCGATCACGTGCCTCCCCCTTCGGCTCCAAACCCTGACGGCTTGAACTCTACCGACGATCCCTTCGACTTCACACGTCTAGGAGTCCGAATTCCCACCATCATCGCGTCGCCTTTGATTCCCAAGGGCACGGTCGTCAAGTCGCCCGCAAGCGGAGGGTACGAGCACTCCTCGATAGTCAGCACTGTCGTCCACAAGCTCTTCTCCGCCGAGAAGGGGTACGAGGAGCCCACCTTCCTGACCAAGAGGGACGAGTGGGCTGCCACGTTCGAGAGTGTCTTCAGCCTCAGCGAGCCCAGGAAGGACTGCCCCACCGAGGCCCCGGAGGTAGTTAGCCACAGGGTCCAGTTCCCCCACGTCCTCCCGAAGCTGGACGGGAAGATGCCCATCACCCACCTTCAGCAGGAAATAATTGACATCGCGTCAATGTTAGAGACCGAGATCTGCCAAAGCGACACCGAGGTGCTCCTGGGAGATAAGGAGATGAAGGAAGAGGGCGAGGCCCTGGAGTGGATCTTAAACAGGGTCGAAAGTTGTCTGGGCATCAAGGTAATCGAATAGAATAATAAAAAAATTATTTTTCGCGGCAAATCACGGCTATTTCCTTGGAGGCCAAAGAGCCGTTGGAGGTCGACCTTCCTTGTCGGCCTCGCTCAGCGCTTTGATTTCCGCGGCCGTTAATTGCTTGACCCCAGGCATTATTATTCTCTCCTTGGGTTTGGGTCTAATCACTTTTTCGAACCACACGCTGGCAAAAGGGTTGCCGTTGTAGTCCTTGATTTCTCTGTAGCCCTCCGACAAGTACAGCTTTGTTGCCGCAATCTGCTTTGCACCAGTGTCCATCCTGACGGTGAAAGGACCCGAGCCCGCCAGCCGTCTCGCCTCCTCTTCTAGCCTACGCAACAAAGCCCGACCCAACCCCTTTCCTCTGCCGGCCTCTACCACAAACATCCTTTTGAACTCAAACAGCCCCTCCCCGAGTTTCTTCACTCCACCGCCAACGAGGGGCGTACCGTCCTCTTCCCCAACAAGGTAAACTCCCTTTGGCTCAATGAAATCATCCACCGACGCGGAAGGGCCAACGTCCATGGAGAATCCCGGATACATTGCCCCGACTTCGACCCCGAAGGCCTCCAGCAGGCCCTTCGCAGGTTCCTCTTCGATAGTGCTAGATCTGCCCCACGTCACCATGTTGCCCCTGAAGGTCACTTCGGCGCACTGACGCAAAAATAAAGTCAAGAACCGTTCAGAATATATCTACCTAGCCCACCGGGGAAATTTCAGCCCGTTCAAACCAATACAGGTTTCACCCCTTGATTTTTCTAGAGCCATATCTCTCTATTTCTAGAGCTGTTGCGACCCTGGGATATTTTGGTGATACCGTCTTTTGTGAGTCCCCACACTATCCTACCGCTATATATTTGTACATGCGCGCACGTAGCCACAACATAATGCTTCTCGCTGCGCCAAATTCCCCGTCCCTGCGCCATAACCCATATATATATACAACTAACACCCTGTCTCTCACCCGCTCGCACACAGGAAGTTTTCCACCCCTAACAGCATAAGCGATGTCGTCAGCACCCTGGATCCCTACCTGGGAGCCCGACAAGGACGGTTCCGAGAACCACTTCGTCGGATGGATGGTCCGAAACGACAATGAAGGGAATATTGAGAAGGTTAAGACAAGCAAGTCCGATTTGGCCGGCATCCCTGATTTTGAGGCAGGGAGGGGGGGCTCGTACTTGTTCAAGAAGGGCGACAAGCACAAGAGCTGGAACAGGCGCTACTTCGAGGTCAAGCAGCAGATTTTGTACTACTTTGAGGAGCCCACTGACGAACACCCCTCTGGAGTGATTCCTCTGGACGGCTGCACCGTGAAACTTCCCATTGACAATGCCCAATTCTTCGAGGAGCACCAGGACCCGAAGATTCAGGACTGCTGGGAGTTCTGGATCTCCCACCCCCACCGCAGGTTGTTCTCACTCTGCACTACGACCAAAGACGAGAGGTCTGCCTGGGTCAAAACGTGAGTAACTGGAATTTGTGAGGGGGCGAGGCGGGGGAGGAAGCAAGTAGCAGCGCAACACAGCACTACACTACACTACGCATATTAACTAACCCCCCCCCTGCTCCCCCCCCAACACTATCGCAGCATCACGCAACGTTGCAAGAAGGACTTCCTCCTCAAGGTCACCAACGGCCCCTCCGGCGCTGGCGCTGCGCCTCCTCCGGGGCTCCAGTCTCTGCAAAAGAAGAAGAAGAAGAAGAAGAAAAAGGAGGGCGGCGAGGACGGAGCCGCCACCGAGGACAGGGAGAACGCGGTGAAGAACTTGCTGAACAGGAGCAGGAGGGGAAGTGTTGAGGAGGCCCAGCTGGCCATGCAGAACACCTCCACCCTTCGCCGACGCCTCTCTTCGGCCATGACGCCCGACGCCCTCAACGAACTCAATGGCGGCGGCTCCCCTGACGGTAAGAAGAAGAAGAAAGAGAAGAAGGAGACTCCCATCGAGGCTTGGCAGAAGAAGAGGATGGCTCTCATCCAGCAGCTCGTCAAGGACGAGATCGAACACCCCATGACTCTCTCCTTCCTCCTCCGAGGGCAGCTCATCTCCACCGACAGAGTGATGGCCGAGCCCCCCCACCCCTCCGCCAAGGTCGACGTTCCGCACATCAAGGGAGACTGGGCCGGTGAGGTCGTCATCTCCGTCTTCAACAGGTACAGCGACAACAAGGGAATCATGCAGTACGGGCACTGGCTGTCGTTCATGGACGACATCGACCTCGTCAACACCCACCTGGGCCCCAACGACGACGTCGAGAAATTCGACCCTACCGCCGTCTACCGTCGCGTCCTGAAGCTGGAAATGGGAGATGTCACTACCCGAGGAGGTGAGAGATTGCGAGGAGCGAAGCGAAGCACCGAGCCGAGAAGGCACGTTCATGAGATATCGACGTCCGTCTCTGAGACTTCCGCAATGATGCATTCTTCTAACTCGTCGCTTCGCTCGCTCCTCGACTTGCTTCTCACAACTCCTCGCAGCCAACTTCCCCGAGTTCTACACCTTCCTTCTCGTACTCTGTGACAGAACGTACCCCGACATTTTCCGTACCTCCGCCACCGAGGCCATGGAACTCTTCTTGCACGAGGTCATCGTACCAATTTACTACTTCCACATGGGCGAGCAAGATCACGAGAAGTGCGCCTCCAGAGATCCTCTGGTGAAGGACGGCAGAATTAACCTCCTGCTCAACGCGTACTTGCCCAACCTCTGGAGAGTGTTTCTGCACTACGCCCAGGACCTGGGCAACAGGGTCCCCGCCACCTTCAACGAGGAGCAGACTTTCAACGAGTTCGGCACTCACAAGCCCCTCCCGGACGAGCTCAAATTTCCCGCCAAGGCGCAGGCCAGTGAGCGAGCCCTGTTCGAGGGCGTCACCCACCTTCCCAGCCTGACCCCCGACCAGGACAAGGAAGATGCAAGCCAAGTATACACCGTCCACGAGGCGAGCATGATCAGAATGTGTGAGGATTACGGCATCCTCGAAATGATCTCCAAGGCCAAGGTCATCAAAATTTACCGCACCGTCGTCTCTCATAGGTTCAAGCTCAAGGGCTTCGCTCCGCCGAAGGTCAGCGTGAAGCCGCACCCAAAGGCCAACAAGACCCCGGTCAAGGGAGGCAGGCCCACGCAGAAGGGCCTAGGAAGCACCACAATGGCCAACAGGAGCCCGAGTCCGATGCGGTTTAGTGGTGTCGTGGGACAGCAACCCGCCTTCATGCCGGTCGGGAACAAGAGCGTTAGCGAGAGGAAGAGGGAATCGGAGTTCAGGGAGCGCAAGGGCTCGGTTGTCAGGGAGAGCATTATGGGTAGCTTCTCGGGTATCGAGGAGGCCCTCAGGGCCAAGAGCTATGCTCCCGTAATAGGAATAGACGGGCTCGCCAGCGCAACCGCCCAATCGGGAAGCGTCTACAAAGCAAACACGCAAATGCACGCCCCCCACGCCGGAGACGTCGTCCAGGTGCCCTCTGACGCAGCGGGCTTCTGCGAGTTCATCGAAATTGTTTCCTCCTTGGCCATCGAGAGCATGTGCTACGACCCCCACCACCACAAGCTCTACCCTAGCGCGTACGATAAGATTCTGGCGATGCTCTTCAGCTGGGGAGTTGCCGACGTAAGGAGGGTCGAGCAGGCCAAGTTCATGTGGCCCTACGACAAGAAGGTGCCCAAGCAGAAAAACACTACGCCTTGGCTGCAACACGATAAAAAGTAAGAAGAGATGAGGGGTGGGAGTGGTGGTGGTGGGTGGATGAGGGATGATTGGGTCGGAAGTTATCAAACTACAACGAAAGAAAGAAGATTGACATTCAAAATAATTCCTACTTGTTACATGACGACGACGAACAAACCATACCTCAAGTATCCGTTGAACGTACGCCGGTCCGCGAGCTTGCGATTTACTGCGAGCTACGATTTATTCCTCGACCGAAGGTTCGGCGTAGGGGGGGGCATCGTCGGCGGAAGGGGCGACTTCGTCGGTCTTCTCCTCCTCCTCCTCCTCCGTCTTTTTCTCTTCCTCGACCTCAGGCTTGTCCTCTTTGTCCTTAGCCTCCTCCGTGTCGCCGGTCTTGTCAATCTTGACCTCGCTGGTCTCATCGATCTCATCGGTCTGTTGGAGTTATGGGGTGAGGGTTAGAGCCATTTAAAAGAAACGATGCAATGAGGTCGCTCACATCGACGAGCTTGAGGGAGGTCATGATCTCCGTCGTTTCGTCTTCGTCGGGCTTGCGCCACGTCACGACGCAACGCTTTCCACCCTCTAGAATGGCGGAAACCGTTCCCTCCCAGTAGCCGAAACCCTTGAAAGTCTTGCCCACGGCGTCTCCAACCTTGGGAGGACGCTGGTTCTGGCTTTGGGGGGCAAAAAGCCTCACCTTCTCGTCGATGGGCTGCTCCTCGACGGGCGCCTCCTCGACATTCTTTTCGCCGGCCTTCGCCTTCTTGGCCTTCTTCGCGGCAGGGGGGGCGGGTACATTCTCTTCGTCATCGTTCTCCTTGTCGCCGGTGCTGAGACGCTTGGAGCGACGGGAGCTTCCAGGGGGGGAGATGATGGCGGCCTCCTTGAGAGGCTTGCCGACGGCGGCGGTGGTGGCGGGCTACATGGGGTATATAATGGGGTAGAGAGAAGGTCGGGGAGCGGAAGGAAGAAGAATTGGGTGGTTTTGGGTGAGACGGTTGGCACGTCGGCGGCAGCTAAAGTTCCTCCTGATTTTAACGAATAGCGAGGATGTTACGAGGGAGAGGGGGCGGCGTAGCGGCGTTCACGGGATTTTAACGATAATATACACGAGATAGGGGGAGGCCGATGGCGGTACGCCGACGAAAAGAAGGGTATTATTGGAAATTCAAACTACGACAAGGGCCGATATGTCGGGAGAGGGTGAAGAGCGAAGGTTTTGGCCTTGTTCACGGCACCGGAGGGGCGTTGAACCTCGACTTATCCGCGTAATTAGTACGTTTGCACGAACCGAGGGGAGCGCGAGAGGCGTGGGCGCGCGCTAAAAGGGGATCATGGCCTTGGGAAAGCGGTGCAAAAGATACAGCTCGGAGGGACATTTTGCCTGATTTTATTTGGGAGGCATATAACGTCCGTACGGCGTAGATTTTTACATATTGAGGCAAAAATAAGTTGGATGAACGCAAGAGCGTACCTCAGTGGCGTTCATTGTCGTTCCGGTCATCTTTTTCGAGTAAATTATTTTTTTTGCTACTTTTTACGTGAATCACTAGAGAAGCTTTCTAAAACATTTATCGAGTATTTGTGAGCGGCCTGGCTCATTTTGAAGACAGTGAACTTACGGAGGATCGTGAAAAAGGGCGAGTAAAATGTCGACAACTCATCGTTTGATGACCATAGTTGTCATGTTTGTCTCTGTGTCTCTTTCGTCTCAGTTTGCGCCATCGACGGTATTAGGTGGCGCTACAGTACAACGTCGAGCTCGGTTGGGCGCCGTTCCTGTAATTTCTAATTGGAAGGTGACCAAATCAACAACAATAGAAGGACTGATTAGGTAAGAGGGAGGATCGGGTTGGTGGATGCATGTGTGGGAGGGGCGCAGCCGGGGTGGGAGGGCTGGAGGGTTTGTGGTGGGCAGCTATAGGTCGGGGCGTGCTTTGGGCTCGGGGGGGGTGACATATGTGGCAACATGGCAAATTCTCACCTGAAACCTCGTGGTCGCCCTTGCGCCCTATGCCCTACTCCCTCAGTAAGCACCCCACGATCAAAGACGGGGAGAAAGTGACCACGAGCAAGATATCGTCGAAAACCATCAAGGAAAACGTCATCGTCGAGACCGTGAGCGGCAGCAAGTACAAGCTCGGGCAGGCTAGGAAGGGCGGGGGTGGGGTTGGTGGGGGTGGGGGTGGGGGTGGCGGGGGAGGAAAAAAGGGCGGAGGACTCTTCAAGAGGTCAACCGCTGTTGGCGAGTCGTTGGAAACAACGAGCGAGCCAGCGACGAAAGGAAAGGTCAAAGCGGTCAAGGCCGTCAAGGCCGTCAAGGCTGCCTCTGCTTTCAGCAACGTTGATTGCACGAACGCTATCGTGGACAAGCAGTGGACGATTGTCAAGAACTCGGGCTCCAAGTCTCCGTCTGGAAAGTCTCGCATATATACGGCCTGCAAGGTGGTGGGCTCCGAGTTGGTGGGCCAGTTGACCGGCGTTCCTGACATGTCGACAAGTCCGGCGTGCGCGATGGAAGGTGAGACCATGGTATATAGATATATAGATATATGTATATATGTAGAACGCATGTTCTAACGTCGTCAATTCACTCTCCTACAGCCGGAGTGGACTACATTCCCGACACACAGTACATCTTGAAGTGCTCTAGCAACAGCGAGAGCATGGACAGGGAGGCGAAGAACTACGACCGAGTCAACGGGCCCATAACGACGCTCCTGAAGTGGGGCGCGGGCAGTACCAGCCCCACCTTTGTGAAGAAGTACAGCTTCATCAAGGCCCCAAGCGTCAACGCGGCCTTCGAGAAACTCAACAGAGGGGGCGGGGACGACAGGATACTTGTCCTGGAAAAGGGCGTGTGCGACCTGAAGGTGTATTTGAAGCAGGAGGGTAAGGTCAGGGGGAAGGAGCTCCGGGAAATACTTGCCGCCGTGGCCCTCGTCTGCAAGGGCGTGAACGACGCCGGGCTGGTCTGGACCGACTTGAAGGTGGAGAACCTCGTCATGTGCGAGGGCAAGGTGAAGGTGAAGGGTATCGATTTGGAGTCAGGTGAGGGAGACCGAAGGAGCGTAGCGACCGAACCTGAGCGTTAGCGAGTACCGAAGGAGCGAAGCGGAGTACCGAGGCCGCTTGTGGCTGAGACCATGGCGTATATATATATATGTATTATATATGTAGAACTTAGTATCTAACCCAACCTTCACGCTCTTCTCTTCTTCTCCCCCTTCTTTTCTCAGCTGTCCCCGCGAACACGAACCCCGTCGACTACTCCCCCGAGGCTTGCCCCCCCGAGTTCGCCCGCTCCTTCATCTCCGATGGCGGCGTGACCTTCATAGCCAAGAAAAGCTACGACAGCTGGAGCCTAGGCATGCTCTTCTACAACATCTATAACGGGAGAGGGTACTTCGAGAACAGGGGGGCGACGGGGGTAACGAAGGCGCTAGCGACGAAAGGGTTTAAGCCGGATTTTAGGGACGTAGACGACGACAGGCTCAGGGATCTCATGGAGAAGCTATGCGATGAGGAACCGAAGAAGAGGCCGAGCGGGGCGGGAATTTTACTTCATCCATATTTCACCAAGTCGGGGATTGGGAAGTGGAGTTTCGGAGGGTCCGATTGAGGTTTTGTGTAGGTTTGGTTTGTGTTGGGTTCAACTTAGAAGAATTTAAGTGACTTTGTTTTTAATACGAAATATGTGAATTGTTCTCGTTCACCTCCCCCCCCTCCGTCTCCTCCATTCCCTTCCCTTCCCTGTCATAACCTTAATTCTGAGGCATCGCCCCTCCTGGCACAGTCGGCCCCTCCTTCATTCTCTCCGCAGCCTTCTCACTCTCCCTCTTAACCCACCCCGTCGCCTCCCTCAACGCCTTCTTACTAAGTATATTCATAACCGGCCCCGGCACCTTCCCCCTCATCTTCAAATCAGCCGCGTAAAAAACCCTGCACCTCCTCTCCCCTACGTCCTCCACGTGCCAGTGACCTTGCACGTCGTCGAAGTCAGAGTACTTGTCGTAATCTAAACTCCAGGTTAAACTGTTCTTAGATGGGTAGAACTTATGATCGTAATAACAAGTGTAAGAGTAACCAGGCAAGACGCCGATTACCATTTTAACCTTGAGGCGTTTATGGTCTTCTTCGGATTCTGTTAAGTAGGTGTTGCAAGTCTTGAGCTTTGGGACCTTGCCGACGTAAGAGTTGAAGTCGAGGATCTGGGACCAGACGGAGGAAGTGGGGGAGGATATGTCCTGTGTTTTTTTTTGAGGGGGGAAGAGTTAGAGGCACACGTTTTTTCAAGGGATTGGAAGATGGAACGATGAGGAGGGGGAGCAGTGAAGTATCTCACCTGAATGCAGAGGGCTTGGCCTCCGGATCCTCCTGCAGGGTCTTCGATCTGCTTCATAACTGATTTTCCCGCAGCGAGCTGTTTATTTATTAAAGGGTGTCATTTAATGTGTGTGTGTGTGTGTGTTAGTTTAGCGTCGAATTCCGCGACAAGCCCCCCTTTGCTGCTTTGGGCTTGACAGCTGACTTCACACAAATGTGTCTAGAATTGATTCATTTGTTCGCGTTTTAATTATTATTATAGTTCGAACTCCGATTGTTTGCATGTTTGCGACGGATCTGCAGATTTGAATTGATGTCACTAGCACATTTGTTCAAATTTCATGTCATTTCTTACCTCCTTGAGATCGTTAGGGCCGAGCTCGACATCAAAGGGACCGGGATTGTGAGCTGATAATATTCCAACATGGGGATGAGATGTAGGTTTCTTGGCAGCAGCTGTGATGACAAGAGCCAGCAGTAATACCGAAAGAAAGGTTAGAGGCGTCATGGCCCAAACCTGAATGTAATGGGATTTCCCTGGAAAGCTTTCCAAGAAAAAGTAGAAGAGGAAGCTTTAGGCGATTTACCGCAACTTCGCAGTCCTCAGTTTAGAAACTGCTGAGTGTTGACGCACTCTCAGCACCCAGAACGTCCTAAATATAGCCACCTCGACGTTTGAAAAGAAATATCATGTCGACAACTTCTGCGGCACAGCTTGCATTCCTTTGTTCTCCCCTCGCCTGCTACCTCCTCTCTCTCCGTTCCCCTGTTAGGGTCTCTTCCCCCCCCGCTCCTCCTTCCCCCCTCTCCCCCCCCCCCCCCATCCTCCGTTTCGTCCTAACCGGCGGTCCCTGCGGTGGAAAAACCACTGCCCTAGCCCGCCTCTCCACCTACCTCCGCAACCTCGGCTTCGACGTCTACACCGTCCCCGAAGCCTCCACCCTCCTCCTCTCCAACGGCGCCGCCCCAAGTAATTTCTCGATAGACGGTTGGGGTGATAAATTCCAAGTAAGTTTATTGAAGATACAAGAAGGTCTAGAAGGTGCGTTTCACCGTCTCGCTTCAGCCACCAACAGGAAGAGTGTCCTTTTATGCGACAGAGGTCTGATGGATGGTAAAGCTTACATGTCATCGAGTTCATGGAACGATATGTTGGTAGATTTAGATTTGAACGAAGTTAAAATAAGAGACGAAAGGTACGACGCAGTGTTCCACCTTATGTCAGCCGCTATAGGTGCTGAAAAATTCTACACTACGGAGAATAACGAGGCGAGGACGGAGACGGTTAAGGAGGCGAGGGATGTGGATAGGAGGACGCAGAAGGCATGGTTGGGACATCCGAGGCATCATGTGTTCTCGAATTCGAGTGACTTTGAGTCCAAGCTTAGGGAGGTGAGAGGAGTGAGGGGTGAAGAGGAAGGATGAGAGCTTGCTGTTCTATTTCTAACCCCAACGAAAACGACAATTTGAATTTATTGCAGCTCGTCGACGCAGCAAGTAAGGTCTGCGGTCTCCCCAAGCTCGACAAGGGCGGCAGCAGAAAGTTTTTGGTCTCCGACACTTGGATGAAGTCCCTCTCTCACCGCAACGTGAACGTCCAAGTCTTCAACGTCGAGAAGGTCTACCTGTACGAAGACTTTTCGAACTCGAACTCCCCCCCTCCCCCTTCCTCCCCTTCTTTGCGCGACTCGAACGCCAAGATCGTTCGCGAATACAGCTTCATCCGCCGTCGTACGAACAGCGACAACCTCCGTTCCCACGGTCAGACGACCGTCCAGACATACTCCACAGGCGAGACGGTTGAAATAAAGAGGATCATTAACTCGAGGGAATACGAGAACGCTATGAGGAGGAGGGACCCGAGGAGGCACGTTGTAAGGCAGGAGAGGTGGAGCTTTTTGATCGAGGGAGGCAGGTGAGAAGCGAGAACGATGGTGGCGACAATACTCCCCCGAGTGCGAAACCCCCCGCTTGGGTTGGGCAGTTTGTCAAAACCTTTCTTCGCCCGTTTCTAACGTCATGGAACACCCCTTTCCTTTGTCACAGCTTCACCGTCCACAAGTATCTGAGCCCTCGTGCCGGGCTGTGCGTGCTGCACAGTCAGGGTAAGTGCGAGGTGCCGGACTGGATGGGGGTGGTGAGGGAGCTGAGGGGGGAGGAGGACGAGAGGATGTACGGCGCGTATGGGATTAGCTTGAAGGAGGGGGAGGAGAGGGGGAGGATGGGGAGTGTGGGGAGGGGGAGTGGCGGAAGAGGCGAAGGGGGGAGGAAGACATTTAAGTCGTCTTGAAGGATTATAGTTGGGTTTTGTTTTTTAAAGGTTGTTTTGTTTATGATTAGTGGGGGTAAATTAAGACGAGGATGCCCAGGCCGATCATGAGCGCGACGAACATGCCGAAGGCTACGCCAATGTCCACCTTGACGGAACCGTCGTTGTCGATGCGCAGTTTGACGACGCGGGATATTCTAGGGGCGAAGACGCCGAGGGGATGGTACGGGAGGACGGAGGACTCCTCTTCGAGGGAGTTTTGTTGTTGTATGCCGTGGGCGGCTGGGTTTTGGGATTCGGCAGCGGTTTTTGGTTTTGAGGTGGCGGCGCTAGAACAGCTAACGTCGTCGTCCATGGCGGCGAAGTAGGTGAGGGTGGTGCCGTTGTCATTCTTGTAGGACAATTTCTTTATGTTGGGAGGAAGGGTTAAGGGGGACGAGGAGGTCATCATGGAGGACTTTTTGCTGTTGTTGCTGTTGTTGTTGTTGTTGTTGGAGGGAGTGTTTGAAGTGGAAGACGATGACGACGATGAAGAGGAGGAGGAGGTTTGCTGTAAGGGGTGCGCCTTCATCGTTGGGGGAGGGCTCTGGACTGCGGCGCGGCGTGAATTGCGAGGGTTAAATCTTTACGTTTGTTGACGGGAGGTGTGCGTACGACGGTATTATGTGGAGTGCTCTCAGTCGCATTATTGGGGACACAAAGTGAAGACTCTGGTCTCTCTTCAAAGCACTTCTCTTACGTATTGCACGTATTGGCTGCCCAATGGAAGTCGCCGTAGTCAGAGCGAATATCTACCTTTTAAATATTTCATCATCGAGCACATTCTCTCATACAATCGCCTATAATACCGGCTTACCTACAATCGCCTACGCGCAGTAATGTGGCGTGGAGAAGGGAATATCGTTAGAGATTGACATCGTGTCGACGAGAAGCGGTTTGGAATTTGATTTGTTGTGCTCTCAGTCGCATTATTGGGGACACAGAATGAACAAACTGGTCTCTCTTCAAAGCGCTTCTCTTACGTTTGCACGTGGAAGTCGCCGTAGTCAGATGATGTCCTTGCTATATAGTATTTCATCATCGAGCACAGTCTCATTTCGCATCTCTCTTGCTTTCAGTGTCCCCTTACCTCCTATACGTCGTCAATAATACTCTAATTATTAAAAACCAGCGTAAGTATCCTTCACCTCCACCGGGTTTTATAAATACTCAGGAATTGTACGTCAGAAGAAGTTAAATTTGAATCTGAAAATTCGAAAAAAAAGGATTTTATTCTGATAAATATTTTGCCTGATATTATAGTAATACGTACGTTACGTTACCGCACAAGATTGTCTCAAGCCGAAGCCTACTTAAAGACACAGTATAATATGCTCAACAGGACGCGTCAACGTCTCAAAGAATCAGAAATGACTTTGGGGGGGCGGGAGGTGCTCAGGAATGGGGTGGATCTCGTCCTTGATGATCTTGCCACTCGAGCATCTTTGTCCTGGCGAGCGAGCCGGATCGCCTTTTGGTACTGCTTTATGGCGGATATGTTGACAGCGGTTCCGGTTCCAACATAGACTCAGTTGTACGTAGATCAGTAGTATAAGTCGGGACTGACGTCGTCTCGTCTCTGACGTACATCTCAGCCATATTCTCTAACCCCTTCCCTTGCAACCTTCCCTTGCAACCTTATAGTAGCCCTCGTAGGCCCTATCCCATACAATGTCAAACATCTCAAAAATAAAGGCCGTTCAAGAATCCTGGTCATCCATTTCCCCTTCGACTCTTTTTCCTCTCCTCTTCAAAAACCTCTTCAAAACATCCCAACACCTCCTCCCCAACTTTCCCTTCACTAAATTATACCAAGGAGGCTGCCACACCCAAGAAGGCATGTTCAGTTCCCCCGAGTTCCTCACCTATTCTTCCTCCTTATTCACCGAAATAACCTCTTCAATAAATTCCTTAAAATCAATAAACGGTACACCCGTCTGCTCAGAAATAAACGTAACCGGAATCTCATCCTCCACGTCTGATTATAATAAATTCATAAACGCATTCTATGAGACGTTAAGAGATATAGGTGTTGACGACGAAGTTGTTAATTGTTATAGTATGATTTGGAAAGATGTTTGATGACGATGCATTCGAAGTGTCGGATCTGAGATGTAAAGGAACGATTATGAAGAGTAAAAAGGAGATAATCGTTTTTGTTCTTCTTCTAATTGCGCTTAGCGTTTATTATTTTTTGTTTGTTATTAGCTTATTATTATATATTCTACCATCTATTCTCCTCATCTCATTATAATTCATACGTATATTATATATTGTTTCTACGTAAGATCAAAACCTTCCGTATTATCAATCGCAGTCTTAACCTTCCCCTTCATCTCCTCATAATTCTTATACCTCGGCAGCACAATTTGATTAAAACAAGTGTGAGATCTTGGAAGCATATCGTGCGTCATATCCTCTCCGTCGGTTAGGTTGAAAGGAGGGGAGAAACCGTCTAAAGGTACTCTATCGGATCCTGTTATGAAACGGAGGAGTTTCATTTTATACGTATCGTCGAAGTCACGGAGGAGCTGCCAGAACCAGAGGCATATCTTGCTGCTAGCGTTTATTTTACCCTGGTAGATTGTGTAGGCTCTTATTTCGTCGACGGATATGTTTTTCTTGCCGTTGAAGAGGAGGGTGAGCTCGGGTATGGTGAACTGTGAGAGGAGGTGGTCGGGGACGAGGAGGTTCAGGCCTGACTTGAAGGCTTCGAGCTATGACACCCCCCCGCCGAGGGTTTTATTGTTAGAATTTAAGAACGGACAAACAAACCCGTCAGAACCTTTTTATCTGAGCGATTTGTTTTTCTCACCTGCATTATGACGCTGAACTTGAGTCTCCACTCAGCCATAAGTTTAACGTACTCTGCCTTGTTGTCTTCGTCTACGTCCCTGTTCTCCCCGTTTTCGCAGAGGGGCATCCTATCCTTCCTCTTCGTCTCGGGGTCGACGACTTCCACGGAGAACGTTTCGAAGATCACGTTCGTTACGTCGTTCTCCATCATCCAGGCGAGGCTGAGACAGAGGAGCGATAAGCCGACGACGTTAGAGGAGAGATGAGCGTAAGAACGAATGCCACAAATTAAGGTTAAGGTTGGTACGCTGTTCTTGGTAGCTTCGCTTCCTCCAGTACTAGCTTCACTTAAACCTCAGTCGCTTCCGCTTCCGCTTCGCTCCATCAATACCACAATCCTAAACCTCTCACCTCTTGCTTAAAGTTTCGTCAACCTCCATCAGATCGTTGGTAGTGACGTCTTGGTTCAGAATCAACTTGTAGAAGACCTTCGTCAGGGGCATGTCCAAGAACTGCCTGTCGTAGAGCGCCTTGCCCAGGACCATCCCCGCGAACTTGAACTTCTGAAGGGACGTGGGGCTGCAGCCACTTTCCTGGTGAATTTCCAAATTTCCGTTCGCCGAGGCGGCGAAGATCTTGTGCGCCTTCACGCTCAAGCTACGGCTCAGACCCAAGTACCAGTCCTTGGTAAGCCCGCCAGAGTCGATGCCGTCTTCGCCGTTGAATATGATCTTGGTCTTCTTCATCAAGTCCTTCTTGCCGTAATGCGTGAAGATCGTGAGCGTGTCTGAGAACAGGTGTGTCCTTCTAATCTTCAGGTTGTTTAGCGGAGGGTCCTTAACGGTGCTTGCGTTGTTGTGCTTCCTCAGCTGTGACGAGGGTTAGCGAGCACACCCGAGGATTAGATATTTCCGTCGTTATGGCGACGAACGGGTCCTCGGTACCCCCTCTTCTCTTCTCACTCACCTCCTTGAAGAACTTGAAACGCTTCATCCTGAACTTCACTGCCGGGTCCATATCCTCTTGGACCTTCTCCTTCCGCAAATGGGCGTTGCGCTCTTTCTCCAGAGCGAGCTGCTCCTTGTACTCGACCCACTCTTGAGGGGGTTTCAGCTGGCGGTTTCCAGTGATGGTGTGGAACCAGAACTGCCTCTCGTCCTTCCCGTCCCAGCACTCAAGCCACAGGTGCCCCTTCCTCAGCTCCTGTGTGACGTCCACGATGGCGTCAGGGTCGACCTCGGCGGGCACCTGGACGATGAAGTTCGCTGACCACGGGCTCTTCCCCATCTTGTTGACCGCCCTGACCTCGTACAAGTACTGGCATCCACCCTCGACGTCGCTTGCTACGTAGCTCTGTCCTCTATCGTTATAAACCTCCTTGAATATTCCCCCGACCCTACACGACACGAGGAGCAAAGCGTCGAGTGAGACGGAGGAGCGCTAGAATTACTCTAACAAATACGATGCGGTTGGTTCTCGCTCTCACCTCTTCCCTCTAAGTATAAAATTTGTTATCCTGGCACCATTGTCTCTCGGGGCGTGCCAATGCAAATGCACCATTTCCGGCGTCACCATCGTCGCGAAGCATTTGTTGGGCCTGTCGGGCGGGCCCGCCTCGGTAGTGGCCACATCACTAACTTCGCTTTCGTCAGACCAACCAACTCTATTCCTACTCTTCACCTTGAACACGTAACTAGTATTTGGCGGCAGGTTCTCCATGCAGTGCAACAGGTCGTCTTCCTTCGCCCACTCCCTGACCACCAGGACCTTGAACCCAGCGTCGGGCTTCCCCAGCTCCATGTACTCCACATGGTATTGATCCACCAGCCCCGTCCCCTCATCCGTCGCGTACCACCCCAAAGTAATGCTATTCATCTCAACCCCCACAATATAAGGCTTCCTAGGAGTCATCGGCCTATCCTTGAGCTTGTCCAGCGCCTGCCCGTCGATCCTCCTCTGCTCCTTCTCGTCGCGTATCGAGACCAATATATTGCCGAACCTGGAATTTATGAGAAGCGAGTCGACATGGAAGGCGCGTTGGTGATGTTAAGTTAATAACGGCAAAGGAATTGGGGCGGCTGCGACGTTCATACGAAAATATAGCAGTACGTCGATATCCAGTACACGCGCCTCTCACCTGTCGACGGAACACGCCTCCGGGTAGTTGTAATACTCGTTCTTAACGTCGACCACATTGACGTCAGCCTCGGTATCAGTCACCCCCATCATCTCATTCCTGGAGGAGAGACGACGAGACGTCGTCGGGGGTTAAACGTTCTGCCTTGATAACTTCTCTTACTTTATTGCTCGCTTCGATATGATATTGTAATTTCTCTCACCTATTCCTCAAAACCTCATGCCTATCAATAGTAATAAACGTCATATCAGGTTCAGTCATCAAGAAAGTCTCCTTAGTAGGGCTGCTGTGCCTCCGTTTACTCGGGCTCCCAACGCTCGGCGGGCTGGCGTTTTTAATCACACCCTTCACGTTGCATGGTATGCCGTAGTAGATGTAATCTAAGACGTATTTAGTGGACTTTTCGCGGAGACGGGTGCGCTCGGCGAGGACGGCTAGCTCGGTGTCGGACATGTAGAAGTTTGAGTTGGAGTTTGAAGTGCTAGAGGTAGATGGGGGGGGCGTTGGGATGGCTTAGGATATTGAGGAGGAGGGAGGAGCGTGACATATCGCTCAGGAATGTAGGATTAGGGATTTTACTCACCTGAAGAAGAGAGAGTTCCTCTTCGGAGTAGTTGGCGGTTTACCGTTCTCGTCGGCTCCATCTTCGTTCGCGCCTGTGTGCACGACGGGCTCCCTTTCCGATCTATGATTCGTCTGAATGCCGTTCGCTTTTGGACCTATTACTGAGCCTCTGTTACCCATGACCTTTTTTTGAGAAATTTAATGGACGGAGATGGAGATTTCAGAAATTTACAGGTCGAGGAAAAGTAGTGCACAAGCTGGAGAGGGGGTTCGAGAAGTATTGACCTCCGGAGAAAGGATGTTGAGGGAACACAATTAGGAGTTAAGGTCGCAGGGCAGATGAGTAATTGTGCTTTTCTGTTCTATTGAATGTTAACGCGCTCTAATGGAATTTTTAAGTTTTTGAAGCGGAAATGGGAAGATTCCCCACCGTTCACGAGAGGGGGGGCGAAATTGACGCTCGAACAAGACTCTGATTTCTAGGCAAGATTTTATTGCGATTCGACTGGAAAAGTGATTTTCCCAATCACCATGACTCGTCTATGCCTCCGTTTCTTCATCCTGCTGCTCCTCTTTTCGTCGTGTAATTGCCACAAACCAGATTACAAACCAGATTACGTCAGAGATCATCTAAAATACTCTATTGGAAGCATAGAAGCGAAGGGCGCGACTCTTCCCTCAATCCCGCGTGGTGGCCAGAACCTTCCTAGCGGCGCCTATACGGCCTTCGGT
Organism: Triparma strigata; assembly: GCA_030267945.1. Classification (NCBI taxonomy): domain Eukaryota; class Bolidophyceae; order Parmales; family Triparmaceae; genus Triparma; species Triparma strigata. Next base: position 51,785 of record BRXY01000029.1, read on the forward strand.
TCGCCATCTAACCCTACCCAAACAAAGGCTGTGAAGGGAGCTGTGAAGGGAGGTAACGGGACGCCTAAAATATTCAATGAAGCGGCATTAAAATCTAGTATAGACTCCTTCCTTTCCTATGACTCCCGCAAGACCTTCATAACCAGAGTCTACACAATCCTCTCTCTTCAGCTCCTGACGACCGGCCTCTTCATAACTCTCTCCCAAATCTACCGCCCCCAAATGATTAAACTGATGCTGTCCTCCGCCGGCCCCCTCATCCAGTTCCTCTCCGCTATAATAAGTGTGGCATCCTTCTTCGGTTTAATGCTCAAGCCTGAGCTCAGGAAAGGTCCCCATAAATTCAAACTCCTTACCGTTTTCACCATCAGCGAAAGCATACTCCTCGCTTTGCTAACTAGCATGTTCCCTAGCCACATTGTAAGCAAGGCGGTTGTTACTACCGGAGGAGCTACCTTAGCCGTAACAGGCTATGTCCGCTACAACAAAAACCCAAAATACGACTTAACCCAATACGGTTCCGGAATATTCGGTTTCGGCCTAGCCTTCCTCGCTTATCAACTCCTCCACATATCGAGCTACTTCCTACCCATACCACGCGTGCCTTGGAATGAGATGTTGGGATGTTCCTTTGGAGCGGGACTCGCTACGGCGTATTTAGCGTACCATACGAGTTTGATTATTTCGGGGAACTCGAAGTATAGGTGAGTACAAAACGTCCGCCTCTGTGACTACTACTACGATCACTTCTGCCAAACGTTCTTCGCAATTTTTAACGTTATTTGACGAACCCGTTACTTTGCTCGTTCGCTATGATCGTCGCAGAGTCGAGAGCGATGATTACGTTTTCGGAGCCATGGCGTTGTATAATGATATTATTAATTTGTTCGTGTATATTCTGAGGCTGTACGCGGAGAGTGAGAGGAGGAATAAGGATTAAAAAGAAGGAAGAATGCCGTTTCTTATTTTCACGACGAGAAGAAAACTATTTATTACTTTGCTGTTATGCACGGCTCGAAGTGTGATCGTTGTACCTGCCCTTGTAGTCGCCGTAGGGCTTCTCGGGTTCGTTGAGGACCATTCTGTAAGTGCCGTCCTTCTGCTGTTTGTTCTCCCAGCCCATGGCCCTGGGGTTGCTCTCATTCGCGAACTGGTCCGTCATGGCGTGAGAAGGCCCGACATACTGGAGCTCTCTGCCGTTGTCCCAGCCTCCCTGGGGCTTCCACCTCGTTGCGAGCGTGCGCTTGGGAGGCGCGAGCTTGTCCTTGAGGTGCTCGTTCTTGTTTACCTTGAAGCAGAGGATGGCGCGGTCCTTACCTCCCACGCTGATCACGTAGTCGTCGTTCCTGAGGAACCGGACGTTCATGACGTGGGCGGCGTGGCCGGAGTAGATCTTCTTGGCGGCGGACTTTGCGACGGCGGGGTAACGCATCAGGTTCACGCCGCCGAAGTCGTCGGAAGTTACGCAGAGGGATTTGCACTTTGAAACGGCGACGCTAAGAGAAAGAGAGGGTTAGACACATGACGTAAAACCCTCGCAAGTCACACCCGCCGCTGAAATTCCTCACCTATTCACGTCAGTTCCGTCACTGTCGGGAGGCCATATTCCCATGACTGGGAACCCCAAGACGCATGTCCAAGTATTCCAGTCCGTGTCGGCCTCCAGTGAATCCATGGTCGACCTGATCTGGCGTCCGTTTTTCACGTCCCAGTAGAGGATCTCGTAGGCTCCGCAGTTGGACTGGATGATTCTAGAGTCTGTCGACCAGTCGAGGTGGGTGATGTAGGAGGTGTGGCCTTTGAACCTGTGCGTCATGGTGTAGTTGTTCTTAACGTCGTAGACGTCGATGTAATTGTCGTGAGATCCGACGGCTAGCATCTTGCCGTCGGGAGAGTATTTCAGGTCGTCAACGTCCTCTTCGCAGTCGGTAATTAAGCGGAGGATCTTCAAGCTGACGAACCTCTTGGGAAGGACTTCGTTGACGAAATCAAGGACCAGCACCGTGCCGTTGAACATGCCGAGAGCGAGGTGGTGGCCGGAGGGGCTGAAGGCCGCGGACTTTCCGGGGCCGTAAAGGGGGCGCCTCGTCTTCACCGTGAACGTCTTGGCGTCCCACACGCACAGGAACCCGTCCTCCCCCACCGTTACGAAGTAAGAGGGGTCCACGGGGTGGGTCTCCAGTCCGTAGACGTGGGCGCAGTGGCCCGTCCTGATCTCCGACTCGAGCCAGGCCCTGGGCTTCTCGGGGTCAACCATGTACACCATTCCCTTGGCGAATCCGACTGCGACCTTCAGAGCTCCTGGTTTTCCTCCCTCCCCCTCGCCGCTGCCCTTGACCAACGCCAGGTGCTTCAGCTTGGGCTTCACAGGGCCGTCCTTGATAAGCACGTCCCCATCTCCACGAAGGTTGGCGCCCTTCTTGGGTCCGGCCTTGGCCTCCGCGGTGTCCTCTTCCGGCTTGTGAACGGCCTCGACGCGGTGCACGGTCTTTCTCTGGCACCTCAGCGTCGCGACGTTCTCGAGCGAGTCGGCGTAGTAAAGGAAGGACGCCTCTCCAGGTACTGCACGAGCCTTGGGCTTCGGCGGGGGGTTACAATCAGTGCTGCGAGTGAGCAGAGCAGATAGCAGCGGGTTAGGCATTTGTGTGGTATCGAAAGAGCCAACAGCATCGTATCCTCCCTCACCTGGATTTCTTCTCCAACTTGGGAGTTATTGAAAATCTGTGCAGCATGCCGTCGCCGCCACCGCTGTAGAGTTCCCTCGCAGCGCTGTCGAAGGCGACGCTGAAAACAGGGGAGAGCGGGTGCGCCTCCAAAAATGACATACAGGTTGCGGTTGAGATTTGAAACAGGTAGATGTAGCCGGAGCCGGGGAGCTGATTGGCCGCGGTGGTGCCGGCTACGGCCACGAGGTCGCCCTTGTTCGGGTCGTCCTTGCTGCAAATGGGCGCACAGTCGTGGAGCGATTTAGCAAGCGGGGCGGTGCCGAACTTGGCGACCTGGAAAGTCGCAGGCCCGATGGGATGGTCGACCTGGAGGTTTTCCTTGTTCGGGGCCCACCTCCAGAACTTCAGGTGCTTGCCCTTGCCCGTCGTGACGAAAGCTTGCGTCGGATTGCCACCTCCGGAAGCAGTTTGAGGTCTCGTCCTAGCCGTCCCCACCCTCGCAGTCCCTGTTCTCGCCGTAGCCGTTCTCGCCGTAGCAGTCCTAGCCGTGCCCGCCCTCGACTGACGCGAGGGGGGAGGAGGGGGCATATTAGAAGCCTTAGATCCGGGCCTGTTCGAGGCCTTGGAGGAAGGCCGGCTGGCAGCCCTACTGGCTCCTCCCCTCGTTGACCCTCTAGCCGTAGACCCTCTAGCAGCAGCGCCGTCGGCGCCGCCCTTCATCGGAACCACGAAAGGGCACCAGACGATTCCCGTGAGCATGGGCGGCGTTCCGGCCTGCGTGCCCTTCATTGTCAGGAGCTTTGGAATGATCTCGTCAGTGTCCCTATCCTTGCCCCCCACCAAGTTCCAAACTCCGAGTTGGTGATTGTCATCCATGCCAACTCCAGCAACGTGCTTTCCGTCCCACGAAAAGGTAACGCCGCAGACGGCACGAGAGAAGATGCCGTGCCCGCCCAACTTGTACAGCTCAGTGCAAGTGTCAACCTCCCAAACGTAAAAGCAGGGGTCGTATCCCATCTGCCCGCTCGCAGCCCTGGCCTTCTTGACCGCTCCTGCCCTCCCGTCCGGTTCAAAGACCGTGAGGCAAGTGATGTCGTCATCGTGGCTCTTGAAAAAGTTTTGCTTCCCCGTCTCTGTGTTGTACACCACCACCAACGCCGCAATCGCGTAAACGACCCTGTTCCCGCCGACCGAGTACAGATTGCAAGTATCTCCGTCCCCCCTGAAGCCCAGCACGTGCTCCAGCTCGAGGTCAGCAACCGGCAACCTGCCGCTCAGCGCAACCTCGTTGACGTCGAAGCCGCTGGGGGCGCTGACGGGCGTCCGGCTGTACCTGTAGTTGATCCTGCTCGGAATCTGGGTGTCCTGAGGAGCGTGGATGCGCCTTTCGCCCTCCCCCTCCGGATCGAAGTTGAAGTAATTCACGTTCTCAGGATTTCCCACGTCGCACTTGTCGACTCTGTGCTTGTACACTGACTCAGTGTTACCGTACTTCTTCGTGGACTCCATCAACTCTTGCACGGTCGGCGGGGCGGGGAACAACGAGTCAACAAACACCGTGACATCTCCCTCGGAGCAATCAAGCCACAAGGCCTTCAAGTCCTCGGAGGCGAGGCTAGGGGTGGTCGGACTGTACTCGCAAATGCGGTCGAAGATGTGGCACCACTTTTCCAAGGTCAGCTTGCGCTCCGGCCCACCCAAGCTGTCGAAGGTCTTGAACATATTAGCCCTCGAGACCTGAGCTACGAGACCGCCGTCCGTCGAACTGCTATGCTTCGTCATCCTTTTGGTCATCGACATGTTCTTGCGGATGTTTGACACCTTCGAGCAGTAAAGGCCTTTGATCGCCGCCCTGAACTTCGCCAAGCGAGTGGACAGGTTGCCGACCATTCTGATCTCGCTGGGTTTTTGCGGTCTTTTCGGTGCTGCGAAAGCTGTGTTTTCCTTGTCATCGGAAATTACTTCGGCGGGCGCGTGCGGAGGCGGTTTCGAGCCTGTGTGTGTGTGTATGTGTTGTGTTAGATAGGATAAGAGCAGTGACGGTACTCGGTTTTGGCTCCTCACCTGCATCAAGGGAACTCAATCTATCCACCAATTCGCCGAGGCTTATGGTGCCGCCACCATCCACGTCGTACATTTGGCTGAAGGCGAGGATATCGGCATCCTTAAAACCCACGAGGACGGATTTCACCGCCTCGCTGAACTCCTCCAAGTCAAGACCCCCAGACTTGTCCTTGTCGAACCTGTTGAACACCTTCGTCACAGCCACCTTGACATTGCTCGTCTTCTGAGTTAGCTTGGACAAAAACAACGATTCATACTGCGGCGCGACGGCGAGTTGGCGGAATTAGTGCTGTATTTGTATTTGCAAACGGGGGATGAAGGAGGATGAACCTGTCGGCAGGCTTTCGAGAGACAAGGACCTCTGGGCAACTCACCTCCATAAGTTGAGCATCGCTCAAGGAACTGGCCTTAACTCTATTGATCTGCAAGGTTTGAAGACGAACGATGTTAAAAATGTTTCGGTGCTCCAGTGTGGCCGGTGCAAGGGCTCCGAACTTCCTCTGCAGGTGGACCTCACCTTGGCGATATTTTGCTTAAAGGATGCTCGTTTTTGACCTGATGTCACCATTGCGCCGAGCAGGAGGGTGGGGAGGCCGGTATTGGCAAGAGTAAGCGAACCAGTCGACGAGGGGCGCCTTCTTTACAGCCGGAAGGGCGGAATTCTCAACGGAGTTCGGTTTGAAAGGCAAATGGATTGGAAGGGTTTCAAAATTCATAGAAGTCATAGAAAGAGCCAATCGTTTTTGAAGTCCAACGTTAGATGCCAGAGACGGACAAGGAGAACGGCAACTTCAGTAACATAACGCCCGGGGGAAAGATGAGCGCCAGGTGAGCTTATTGGGCCGTTGCAGGGAGTTTTGGGTTGGGTCGGGACATTATGAACAAAACCGCAGAGTCCTTGGGGGTTTCAGGGGTGGTCTGGGGCTCTGGGGGAGTTTCGGGCTTCAATTGCTAACACTGCGGGTGGCATTCTGCCGGATATTTGTTAATTTTCACAGAAAGGATAGTAAATTAACGCCGTCATGGTTGTTCAATGCGAGCATGTTATCAAGGCCAGCAGACTTGACAGGTGAGGGATTGATTGGAAGAGGGAGCGGTTGGAGAAGAGTTTCTTTGTTTCGTGGAAGGGGAGAGATAATTAGGGGGCTGCGGGCGGGCCGGCGACGCAGTACAAGCTCTCTCCACTCTTTTTTGCTCACACGCTGTGACACGCATGCACGCCCTCTCTGCAACCTCGCAACCTCGCTGCACACTCACAGCCCTCGTCTCCCTTTCGCAAACCGACCCCACGTCGTTCGTCAACTTCGAATCGAAGAATATCCTCCAACGCATGGTTGACAAGCTCCTCAACAACACCAATGAATCGGTCTCCGACAAGGACACCAAGTTAGACATATTATCCATCCTCTCCAATGTAGCAGCTGACAGTAGCCCGGGAACTCGGGACTGCGTGCGGACGGTGCTGCTGAGCGTCAGCGAGTGGTTCGACGACTACCTCTGCCAAGAGGAAAGCGGCCCCTCTGAAGTGGAGCCCGAGCTCCACAAGAGCATGCTGCTGCTTCTCTGCCGGTGCTGGGACTACCGGCTGAAGACGGAGGATGTCTTGGAGCTCACCAGGGACGACAGGACGCTGGCCCTGGAGACGGTCGTGGGCGTTCTGGAGGACGGCGAGACGTACGCCACCGAGCTGGTGCAGCGGGCGAAGCCGGGGGGCGGAAGGGTCGGGCAGTGGGAGCACGAGCTGGTGACGAGGAGGCACGAGAAGCCCCTTGTGCTCCAGACCTGCAGGCTGCTCAAGGGATTCACCTCCGCGCCGACTTATTTCACGAACACCGACCCTGGAGAGGAGATCACCCTGCACGACGTGGGAACGTTCCAGACCGAAATTTCGAATTTGCTCGCCATCACCTTGAAGTCGAGGTTGGTCGAAAAGCTGGCTCTGGCGCTCCACGACGTCCTCTTCGCCAACGACTTCGACAGCGATAGCGACGACGACGAGGACCTCGACAGCGACGATGAGGACTGGGACAAGGAGAAGGAGGAGAGGAGACAGCAGAAGGCCCTCCAGCAGCTAGAGAGGGGCCTCCTGGACGGGAGCGACCACCAGAGCATCACGGCAGTCTTCCACTTCCTGCAGAATCTTTACACGTACGCAGGGCCCGAGAAGGCCGACGTGTATCGCCAGCACTTGCTGGCCGACACGCTGCTCGTCCCTCGGCTCTTGCTGCCTTACTTGAACCGGTGCGTCGCCGCGGCGAACCTGCTCAGCAGGAGGGCGGAGACCTACAGCAGCGTGCTGGGCAACGAGGAGAAGGGAGACGTCGAGAAGGGCGTGCTGGACGACATGAGCCTCGTGCAGGGTTGCGCAGCGGCGCTGAGAGTCTTGATCATCGCCAGTTTCAGGGCTCCGCCGACCCGCTTCGTTCTGGGGCTGCTCAGGAGGTGAGAAATTGAAGAGGCTGCGTGCGAGGAGCGGAGCGATGTGAGGACGCGAAGCGACGAACTGAGAAAGCGGGAATATTGTCAGCTACGAGGCACTACATAACATTACGCAATACCATCTCATGAAACTCATCATGAATGTCAATCTTCATGCGACTCGCTTCACTCGCCGCAGGCTCAACCCCACCGCCTCCTTGCTCCGTGCGGCTCCCTTCGTGGCGAGGCATGATTACTTGTTCTCCCTGCTCTGCCTCCTGAACGTGAACATGGGAGCCCTCGACTTGTCCACCAAGGGTGTGGCCACGCCGAAGTTCAACGACGAGTCCGACGACGACGCCGACGAGGAAGGCGGCGAGGCCGAGGACGGCAACTTGGTGGAGGCCTACTACGCGCACAGCTTGCTGCACGACATGGCCGGAGTGTACAACATGATGTCCCCTGAGGTCCAGCAGAAAGTCCTTCACAGGGTGTGCGTGTCGGGCGCCCTCCCTGTGAGTCGGGACACCAGCAGCTACTCTGCCGTGAAGAGCATGCTCGAGGGGGGCGCGTCGGCCTCACAGAAGGAGTACCTCATGGGAGCAGACGGAGCGGCAGGGGGATCTAATTTGATGGGCGCCACCATGGACGAGGACATGTTCAGGAACAAGCTCAGGGCCGAGGCCAAGGAGAGGAGCAACGAAGTCATGAGCAAGATAGGAGAGGGCGCGGACGGGGGAGCGGATGGGGCGGTGGCGGAGAGCAAGGACGGCGAGGATCTGGGAGAGGAGGAGGCCAAGAACGAGGTAACGGACGAGGAGGAGAGGCGGAGGAAGAAGGAGAAGCGCAAGGCCAAGAAGAAGGCCAAGAGAAAGGAGCAGCGAAGGAAGGAGAAGGAGATGGGACTGTTGGGCGATCTGCCCAGCCTGGACGGGAGGAGCGGGAGCAACGCCGGGGCGCAGGAGTTCATCAATTTGGACCTGGAGCTCCCGGAGAAGATGAAGAAAAGGAAGCAGGACGAGGAGAATACGATCCCGAAGAAGGGCGGCCTGGAGAGCAACAAAATGACCCCGAGCAAGTACTTCAACCAGGCCACCGGGGTGCCTCCCGAGTTCGGGTGCAGCATCAACGGGCACCTGATGAAAGAGCCCGTGAGGACTCCGGGGGGCGTGGTGTTCGAGAGGGAGACCATCGAGCTCTGGCTCAAGACCAGGGGCAGCGTCTGTCCGATCTCAGGTGTTCCCCTGACAGTGGACGAGCTGGAGGCGGACGAAAACCTCATGGCAGAGATTACGAGGTGGCAAATTAGGAAGACCAGCATGAGCATGCCAGGAGACGGCGTGATTGGAGGAGCAGGAGTCGTGGTCGGGCTAGGGGGCGGAGAAGTCGAGGACGATGTCTACGACTTTTAGTTGTTGTAGTTGTTGTAGTTGTTCGTTTGAGGCGGATTGGTTGGGGAGAGGAGGGAAAGGGGAAGGGGGGTGGGCGGACGACGTGCATTTCAACAAAGTTGTTTGCTATTTTACAGGTTGTCCCATCAACAATGTAAACGTTTTTTTGTTTTATTTTTGTTTTATATGGGTTGGTTTTTTAGTTTGTTGCAGAAGGAAAAGGCTTGAGGACTTATTATTATTTTCCGAAGAGATGCTGGGACCTTCACTGATTTCAGTACTAAGCAAAACTCAAAAGCATAAGACTGAATTTCTTGAAGGTCGGTGTGTAGGAGATTGACAACTTCCAGCGACGAACAACGATTGAAGGCTGACCGCTGTATCTTAGCCAATGTTTTGGGGAACGTGACGGATGTCAGCTTGCTGCAACACCAGAAGGCGCCGCAACCGATACTGGTGACACCCTCCGGAATTTCTACCGCGGCTAAATTCACTGCCCATTTACAAGCATATTCACCAACGCGTGTGATATTCAGAAAGAACATGATCTGCGTTATAGGTTCGCGTCTCTCGGATCGAGAATATGCGTCCTCCTGATTTATGTCTTTCCCGTCGTGAACAAGAAGGGTGCCACCTTCGAAGATGTCGTCGATTGCCGGCTGCGCGACGGCCCTCCACTCCCTGCTCAAGCATCTCACGGTGAGAAACGTCGAGGGGCTGAGGAAAGATAAGAGTCGGCGAGAGAAGTCCGGGGTGCTCATGAAATCGTCATGGGCCGGCATGGGAGAGGGGAGAGAGTGGCTGGCGTAGCGATAGGTGAGGAGGACAGGTGGTGTTGTATGGGCAGGTTTGAGTAAAAACTTTTTGTGAGAACATCGATGTTCGAATTTTGTTAGGGTTAGGGTTAGGGTTAGGGTTAGGGTTAGGGTTAGGGTTAGGGTTAGGGTTAGGGTTAGGGTT
>BRXY01000030.1:0-37025 GCA_030267945.1 Triparma strigata
CCTCCCCGCCATCCACCGTGACCTGGTCTTGAGCAACCCTTCCGTCGACTTCCTGGTGGTCTACATCGAGGAAGCACACGCCCAGGACGAGTGGCCGATCTCCAGCTCCCGTTACGCCGAGAAGCCTGTCCTTATAAATCAACCGACCACCGTTGAGGAGAGGATCGCCGTCTGCAAAATATTCCTGAGCAGCTACAATGTGCCGGAGTCGGGCCCAAACTTTCAGGTCATTGTCGACGACCCCTCCACAAACAATGCGTTCTCCGCTGCCTACGCGCCCTGGCCCTTCAGGCTCTTTAGATATCCCCTTCAAAAGTCATCACGTTCCTCCCCTCCCCTCATGACTGCGAGTACGACGTGACGGAGCTTCGTGAATGGATCTCCTCCTCCACCTCCTAGGCCAAAACTAATACTATCCGCATAATGACAGAAGCCCCGTTGCTCTTGAAATGCAGATAGTAAAAAGCGGCCCGGCAGCAACATCCTTTGTATCAGTAAAACAGTAGTTTTTTTTGTAAATTTTAATCGTCGTCGCTCCAGTCATCGTCCTCCATCATGCACGCCTGCATGAGGGCCTTCCCCTTCAGGGCCTTCGCCTTGTCCTCCTCTCCACCCCCCCCTCTCCTGCTTCCAGTCCCTCCCCCCTTGTCCTTGACTTCGAATCTCTTGCTCCGTCTTCTGCTGCCCGAGTTGTTGGGGCTCTCGTTCCGCTTTTTCTCGGCTCTCCTTTCCCTCTCTGTCGCAGTGGGGCTATCCGCTATCAAGCCAGGCACGTTCGGGTTGGCCTTATCGTCGTTGAAGTCGACGAATTTTTCGTCGTCGGAATCGCCGTCTTCCATCATGCACGCCGCTAGCAGGGCCTTGCCCTTGAGTGCTTTTGTTGTCTTCTCCGAAGTGGACCTGTTTATCTTGGGCTGAGAGAGTGCAGGGTTGATTCTGGGGTTGGCGGGGGGGGTGAGTACAAACAACACACACAAACACACACACACAAACACACTCTGCTGCTCACCCTCGCATCTCATTCTCCTTTCCCTTCCCCTCCCCCCCCCCCAAATCACTCGCTATTCTCTTGATTGATACTTCTTGTGCCGTACTGGACGAAAAGCCCTTACTATTTGAAGCTTCCTCCTTCCCACAGTTCGCTCCCATTTTCTATTGAAATTGACGAAATGCACTCTCGCAGCCCGAGTAACTTCGACTTCTAATTCGACAGCAGCAGGCCCACACTTGCAAGAAACCTCCACAGAACAAATAGGGTTAATAACGACACTGTGCCTTTGTCGTTCGTCCTTTTCAACGGCCCTTTGTATTATAAAAACTGGGGTGAAATTACCGCAGCCGTATCTACCGTATTTAACTTGCCAGTAATCTTTCCTTTTCGCCTTTTTTCTGAACCAGCAGCAGTTAAGCCCTTGGTCTGAGGACAAAAGAAGAACAAGGGCTGAGCTGAAAAAGAATTTACGACAAATTTTATATCAAGCGCCCGCCCCATCTACCCCCCTGGCCCTCCTCCCCTCCCCCTCCCGCACCTCAACGCCACTAAACCTGACAAATAGCCTCACGACACCCCCCCTCACCAGATCTCCTCATTCCCTCTTAACTACTAAAGGGCACCCCCAGCCCTGAATCGATAGTAAAGAATGGCTTCCCGGCATAAGCTTGCCAGTGCTCCCCACTACAAGACCAACAAGAAGACTCACAGATTCAAACGTGGCCCTACAGGAAATGATCCCAACCCGAAGGTGACCTTGCATGACGATGAGAGCGGTTTGGAGAAGAAGTTAAAGATCAAGTTGGAGGCGAAGGTAAGAGCTCTTTGTTGATTCTGAAGTTGGCTCTCAGTATTGATCGGGCCTTGGAATATATTCACGTGGGGGTCGCTCCCTCGGCTTCACTCTCTTGGCTTCGCTCCCTCCAACACCCATGCTTCTTCTTCTTTCTAACCCAAACACACACGTATTCCCACAACACGCACGAAGGTAATCATGGACCGCATCAACAAGATAACAGATGACTTCGGCACCATGGTCTCCACCGCTGTTCCTCCTCCTCTAGAATCAACCGCTCCCTCCGCCTCCGCCTCCGCCTCCGCCTCCTCCTCTTCCAAACCAAGTTCCCCCTCCTCCCCCTCCAAGCCTCCCCTCCGCCGCAGAACGAGCGCGAAGGGGGGTGAAGTACAACCAACCGAAATAGTGAAGAATGTTTTGACCTCTGAAATGCAGTTCAAGCAGTTCCAACAATCTAAGGGGCAAATGACCATGCTCATGGTCGACCACGAGAAGCTGGGCCTGGAGCAGACAACTGTCCTCCAAACGATCAAGGACTGGTTTTTCTTTGTCCGTTCTGGCGCTGCCGATGTCGACGAAGACGATGATGATTTAACTGACTTCACTTCACTCCTCGAAGTGATGAAGGAAACGAGGAATGCGGTCAGGAATGTTGAGAACGTGACTGAAAATACTAGCGATAAATTGAGCTCTCTCTTCGGTGACATTAAGAAGGTCTACAACCAGAGCGTTGATCTGAGGAAGGACGTGGGGAAGACTGAGGCCGATGCCGCGAAGCACTTTGAGGAGGAACTTAAGAAGAGGTGAGAAACCTAGATAGCGATGCCACTACCACCGCTACACAATTCTAACTCGTCGCAGCGAGGATCTGGTGGAGAAATTGCAGTTGGACTGGAAGGAGGAGAGGGCGACCTTGAAGAGCAAGTTGCAGCACACCGAGGAGAAGATCTCCAAAAATATTAAGAACGTAACTGGCGAAAAGACCCACCTCGAAATCCTCGTCTCGGAGCTGACCAAGAAGACCATCGAACTCGAGGCTATGAACATCAAGCTCGAGACGAAGAACAGGATAGCTGAACAGATTATTAGGGAGCCTATGTTCGGGTCGAGCTTGAGTGGTGGGGGGGGAGGGGACAATGAGGAGAAGAAAAAGCTCGAAGCACAGATTAAGCTCTTGGAGCTCAAGATTAGAGAGGTGAGAACGTGCCTCGTCACTAAAGTCTCCTCGTCGCTTCCGGGACTCCACCACCGTTTCTAACGCAGACAACCCAACCCAACCCTAACCCTGCCCAACTCTACCCAACCTCGCTCGTCGCAGCTGATGACCCAGCTCACTAAGAAGTCCGAACGCCTCGCCTTCCTGGAAGAGAAGCACGCCGACGCGGAGCAGGATACTATGATGAGGATCCAGGCCGCCACAAAGAAAGCGCAGAAGGAGACCAGGGCGGAGTTTGAAGAGCAGACTAGGAAGTTTCAAGAGATGACGGCTTTGGTCGAAGAGCTTGCCGGAGGCCGCGAGGACGCCGACGCCGAGTTCAGGCTGAGAATGGAGTCTCTGGCTACTGAACACAAGCAGACTATGGAGGCTCTCGAGGCCAAGCAGAAGGAGGAGTTGACTCACTACAGGTCTGAGCTCACCGCCAAGCAAATCGAGCTAGACGAAATGCAGGAGAATGTCGACAAAGTCGAAGAGAAAATGGAGAAGAAGAAGGAGGATGAGAAGAAGGGCAGACAAGCTCGCGCGAGCGACATTAAGCAATCCGAAGCGAAACTCGCTGAAGCGAACCTGAAGAACGAGGAGATGGAGGCGGAGCTTGAAGAGTTGAAGAGGCAGCTCAAGGAGCAGAAGGAGGAGACGAAATCCCTTAAGAAAAGAGCCCTCAGTAGTGACAGTAGTGATGATCCTAATAGCCCCAAGGCAAGGTCCCGCAACCGAGTAAATAGTAGTAGCCTTGCTGAAGTCGAGGGTGAGGTCAAGGAAGAGCTGGAACGTCTTCGTAGTGAGCTCAAGGAAGCTCACAGGAAGGTATCGGCAATAGAAGCCGTGGGCAGGAACGGGAACGGGAACGGGAACGGGAACGAGAGCGTAGTACCCCCAGGCTCCATCCTTCCTGAGGCGGAGGCGATGGAGATCAAGAAGGAGGCTAACTAGTACAAGGCGGCCGCCGCCGAAGCCCACGCCAAGCTTGACGATATGATGGAGACTAGCTTCAAGCTGGAGAGCGACGTCGCAAAATTAGAGCAACACCTCGAAAAGGCCAACGCCTCGGTGAAGACCTCTGAGGACAAGATGCTCTACCTACTCTCTCTCTGTGCCCCTGCCCAAGTCTTTGAAGAACGAGACGCTGTCGAGAAGCGGGATACGCTCGTCAACATCGCCCTAACTGCGAAGGACGAGAGCAGCTGGAAACCTGCCGAGAAGGAGCTCTACGAGTTCACCGGATTCGGAGATATTGAGAAATACAAGTCGAAGCTCAAGGATTCGCAGGAGGAAACGAGAGAAAGTGAGAACCTCAGGCAGGAGCTCACTGTTGACAACGCCGATTTGAAGCGCAAAATCGCCGAACTAGACAACTTGCTCAAGAAGAGCAAGGAGCTCAATGAGACTTACGTAGAAAAGCTCGGGAACAAGATGTCGGCGGAAATGCTGGAGCAAACTAAGGCGCTCAACGACAACATGAAGGACCAAATGCTCAAAGATGCAGAAACTAATAAGAACAGAAACAGGATGAGGAGGAATAATACCCTGAGGGAGGTCAAGAACGCCGCAAAGGGTATGAACGCCTTCAAAGCACCCGGGGGCGAAGGCTCTGCTGACGGCGATGACGATACTCCGGCTTCTCCTAAACCAAAAGCGAGCAAGAAGGACAGGTGGGCTCTCCTTAAGAGTATATCGGCCGTCTCTTCGGGGAGCAGCAAGAATGATGTAAAAAAGGAGGAGGAGGAGAAGAAAGAGGAAGCTGTCCACGTAGTGAAGAAGGAGAAAGAGGAGGGAAAGAAACCAACCTACTCAGAGATTGATGCCGCTGAAGACGCAAGGGCCAAGGCCGACAAGCTTGCGGCTGAGAAACTCGCTGCTGAGAAGAGGAAAGCCGAGATGGACAAGCTCGCCGCAGAGAACCTCGCTCTCGCCGCCGAAACACCCACAAGCCTTGTGCCTAAGGTCGAGGAGCTGGAGTCGCAAGAAGAAGAATCTGTGCCCGTCGTTGTTTCCGCTGAGGTTACAGAACAGATTGTCAGGGCGCCTCCCTCCCCCTCCAAAACGCCACCCCCTGTTACTACAATTGCCCCCACTCCCACTCCCACTCCCGATCCCGATCCCGATCCCATTGCCGACGAGGAAAAGCCACCAGCGGCTACTGAAGAAACTCCCCCCGCTGCAGCGAAGAAAAGCATGGGCTTTGGCGGCGGCCTCTCCCTTGCGGCGCGCATGAACGCCCGCCGAAGGGGCAAGTCTGGCGAAGAAGAAAGTGAGGAAAAGAAAGGTGATGGCGGCGACGAGGAGAAGTCGGAGGAGAAGAAGCCCCTCGAGAGGCAGGAGAGCCACAATTTCCAGGATCGCCTGCTATACTTCGGCGTGAAGAAGCAAAAGGTTGCGATGCACTCCGCGATGGGCGCTATCAAGGCGAACAACATGGCCAAACGGTTGCTGAAGAAGAGCCGGGCGAAGAAGGAGGAAAGCAAGCAGGCGCTCGTAGAACAGGAGCAGAAGGCGGAAGAGATGGAGAAGCAACTCGCTCTCGAGAAAGAAGAGGCCAAGGCAAAGCAGGAGGCTCTGACACTGGAGAAGGAAGAGAAGGCGAAAGTAGAGCAAGAGCTGCAGGCCAAGCTCGCGGACGAATCTGCGAGCAAGGAGGAGCGCGCCAAGGTAGAGGAGCAGATCAAAGTGGCGAGAGAGGAGCAAGAAAACCTTCAAAAGGACCTTGAGAAGCAAGCGAGCGACATGAAATTGAAGGAGGACGAAATAGAAGCCGAGAAAAAGGAAGTCAAACTTCTTCAGCGCGCCCTGGAGGAGGATGAGGAAAAGATTCAAGTCCTCGAGGAGTCCAACTTAGAGAAGGAAACCGTCATCCAAGACCTCCAGACCGAAATCAAGCAAGATGAGGAGATGCTCAAGGAGGTTGAGGAGGAGCTTCAAACGCACATTCGCCACGAGTCTGAACTTCAAGAGCAGCTCGAAAACGCCCTGGCCTCCGGCGACAAACCTGACGACAGCGCTGTTGCCGCGCTGCAGGAGGAGCTCGAGCGCACTCGGGAAGAAAAGGCCAGGGCAGAGGCCGGGCGCGAGGAGTACGAGATGCATGTGGCCGAGAGGGCTAGAGAGGCTGAAGAGATCGAGGCAAACCTCAAGAAAAAAGTCGCGGCGCTTGAATCAATGCTAGTCGTCGAAAGGGAGCGTGCAGACGTCGCCAACAGAAACCACAGGAATGACATCGATAGGCAACGAAGCACCGTCACCGTCCTTCAAACGCAGCTCAGGAAGCTCTCAGTTGACATGGACCTCGACGAAACGAAGGTATCTGACGAAAATGCAACCGCCCTGCAGAAGCTCACCCAAGAACACGAGCGTGCCCTCAACGAGATGGCGCAGACAATGGCGGAGAAGAGCAAGCTTCTAGAGCTCAAGGCTGCTGCCTATGAGGAGGCGCAGAGCATGATACATGACCTCCGACTGAAGGTTGTCGAGGGCGAGGGTGAAATCGACGTCGCCAAGCGGGAGATCCAACGAAAGGCCAAGTCGCTGCAGAAGTCCCAGCAGGAGAGCAAGAAACTCCAGGAGAAGCGAGAAACGGAGAAAAATAAGATGCAGGAGAAGATGCAAACGATGAAGAAGTCCTTGACTGCCAGCGGAATGGAGAAGCTCGCCGAGACCAAACAGGGAATGGATGCCATTGCCGAAGTTATGAAGGAGAGTGAGCGGCTACTGGCGGACAAGGAAGCCGAGCTGGAGATGGTTCAAAAGAGCTCCAACGAGCTTGAAGAGCTTGTCGGACATTACGAAGAAGCGATCGAAAAGCTCACGAATCACGTCAAGGACAAGGATGTGGAGTTTGAAGCCGCCCTTGAGGAGGGAGTCAAACTGCTTGCGTTGGAGAAAGAGCGTGCCGATGAGATTTTCAGTCAGCTTACCCTTCTCAAGGAGGGCAAGATCGACGAAGAAGAAGCCGAAAAGGCCGTCCAAGCCCACAGGAGGACCATCATGCAAATGGAGAAGAAGGTGCACAAGGACCTTCAAGAGTCGGCGAGCAAAAAGCAGCAGCAACTCGATGCTTTTGAGGACGACATGGAAGAGACCATCACCGGCCTCGAAGAGAATAGGCGTGAAATCGTTGAGCAAAAGGAAGAGGCTGGCAAGTTCGGAGCCTCTGTCGCCATTGAAGAGAAGCTCGTGAAGGACCTGCACGTAGATGCAGAGATCGCCGCGAAGAAGGCTGGCGTTAGAGCACCTGAAACGCCGCCGCAACCTCGTAAGAAGTCACCGAAGGGCAAAAAGGCTTTGGCCGCAGTCGAGAGCGAAGCAAGCGAGGAGGAGGAGGAGGAGGAGGAAGAAGAAGAAGAGGAGGAGGAGGAGGAGGAGGAAGAGTTTACTGTTGATGATTTGGACCTGGATTACGATGAGGAGAATTTGAGGAGCGTCGCTGAGTGCACGGCGAGGGTCGAAATGAAGGTTGACAAACTTGACAATTACGTCGATGCCAGGCGTGAAAGGAGGGACGACCCCCAGCTCAAAGAGACTAGAAGTACCCTCTCGTCTATCAAGGAGGACATGGTGATGGAGCTCGTTCAATTTGGCGTCGACGGCTGCGCCGCCTTGAGGGCCGAAATCGAGAAGCAGTGGCTCAAGTTGAAGATGCTACACCAGTGGAAGAGCGGCATGATGGGCGGAGGAGGCAAGGCGGATGAGAAGGATGAAACGTCCTTCCGCGTACAGTACGAGATGCCTGCCCAACTGGCCGTGCTCAAGCTCGCGATTAAGGAGGGGGGAGGCTGGAG
Organism: Triparma strigata; assembly: GCA_030267945.1. NCBI lineage: Eukaryota > Bolidophyceae > Parmales > Triparmaceae > Triparma > Triparma strigata. Next base: position 7,782 of record BRXY01000030.1, read on the forward strand.
GGCCGCCCTGTACTTGAGCACCGGCGACATTAACATGAACTGCGAGGTGGGCAATTGGCCGCAGTCGGATCAAATCGAGATGTACAAGGATATCAGGGCCCACATGGAGGACAAAGAAGCGGAGCAGCTAGCCGTGATTGACAGCGTCGAGACCAAGTTGACTATTGAGAAGGACACGGTCAAGACACTAGAGAGGGAGATCAAGGCTGCGAGAAAAGCGGCGAAGAACAACATGCTCAAGTCTCGCAAGGAAAATCAAGGCAACGCGAACAGCTTGGTTAGCGCCGAAGATTTCAACAGGGAGAGGGCCCTGATGGCAGAGATGCATCAGAAGACGACTCAGATGGCCTTGGAGCTGCTTAAGTTGAGCTTACCTGACGCCAAAAGCCGAAGGAACACCATCATGAAACAGTTGACTGCGGCAACTGAGGCGACGGCGAAGCCCCCCATTTTGCCTGGACTGAAGTCGCCCGAAAGGTTTTCTTCTGGGAGAGGGCTAGGGTCAGCTGCTGGCAGTCCAGGTGGAGGGAGGATGAAGAGGATGAGTAGCAGGAACGTCACAAACATCGACGCAAGCCCCAGCGGTGGGGTGCGTAGAATTAGTTCGCCTGTTTCCTTTGACGTTAACGTGGACGATGCGACGCAGCAACCTGAGAACGGCAGTGGCAATCCCAACTCGCCTTCAAAGGTCAAATTCTCCCCCGACACCAATTTGGACGAGGACGCTCAGGAGAGTGGTGGTAATGACGACACCGTGAAGAAAATGATTGACCACGTACACCAGGAGGTTAGCAAGGCGAAGAAGTTCAGTCGAAGGATGAGCGTTAAGAACTTCGGCCCCGGCGATCTTAGCAAATTAAGCCCTAACGAGTTGAAGCAGCAGATGGAGTCGACTGACAGCGTCGTCGAGACGCTCGATCGTGACATGTACAACATGGACAAAGCGCTCCATCAGCTCAAGCTCAGGAAGAAGGTAGAGGAGGAAGAGAGGATGAAGGAAGTTGGCTTGAAGGAGAGAGAGATTGAAGTCCTCGTTGCGAACCAGATTAAAATGGGCAAGGTCGTGGATATGATGAAGGCCGACTACATTAGCGAAGACGTTGAAGACGTCATCAGTGCGCTGAAGCAGAGGGTCGTCTTGCTCAATGATGAGCTTGCGGCCAGCAGGAGGAGAAACGAACTCATCGAGCAGTTCAAGGACGAGGGCGACGATAAGGGCGGAGGAGAGGGAGGGAAACTCGAAGTCCTGGAGAAAATGATGGAGGAGACGAAACCCCTGGTAGCGCTGCAGGACCAATTGATTAGCCAGAAGATGGCGACGGAAGAGAGGATAGTAAAAATTGACGCTGATATGAAGACCTTGAAGGCCAAGAATGGGACTGAGAGGCAGGTCAAGGAGCTCGTCGCGGTGCGGAAGAAGGCTGCGAAGGAGAAGGGTGAGATTGAGGCTAAGCTCTGCGCCGTGAAGAAGGAGCACGATGGCAACATGGACATATTGAAGGACTTGTACGAGAGAGTGGAGGCCGCCACGACACGCTTGTTCGACAACACAAGCTACAAGAACTTCCTGGGCTGGGCGAAGATAAAGCAGGCGCAGCACGAATTAGACAGCAGCGGCAGTGGCGGGCCCAAGCTCAAGACGAGCACAGCGGTGCTCGAAGAGTTTGACAAGAATCTAAGGCGTGCTCCCCCCGATTGGGACCAGACTGCCATCAAACAGCTGGACCACTCGATATTGAAAATCTCCTCCAGCGTCAGCGACCTAGGCGGCGCTGGGGGGCCTCCCCTCCAGGGCAAGATCTACTCCCCTTCCAACCGCCCCGGGACGTCCCCCGTCCCCTTCCGCACCCCCCAAGAAGACTACAACACCTACGTCGATAAGTTCTCTAAAACGTCAGGCAGCCGCCTCTCCGCCAAGAAGGATATTGCCCTCAAGGGCTGGGGAGGCCTGGAGGACGTTCAAGTGAAATCTGAAATGTCGAGGAACAGCCTGGAGGCTACGATGGCGAAGTTCGAAAAGGGCCCTGATGAGAAGAGCAACTTCTTCCCAGTCCTCAAGAACCAAATCAAGAGGCCGATGACGGGAGTCGACGGAAGCCAGAGCCGGTTGGGAATCGCGAGAGACATACTCGCAGGGAATCGATAACAGAGGGAAGGAAACAAGGAACAAAAAAAATAGAATAGACAAATGTTGGTAACACAAAAAAAACAATCGCCCGCCCTTTCAGTCTAGTGTGACACCTCCCTCCCCATTAAGTATTTTAAGCGCCATCCTCCTCCTACAAACCGTAATATCCTTCTGCGTATACGTCAACTCCAGCCCTAAACTGATATAATCCGCGCAAGTGCAAGTGAAGACACCGCAATCGTATCCGTTTTTCTGCCTAGGTGTCTCCTTAGTCGTTGAGATAAGACTCCAGTCTTCTGGTACGAAATCTCCTGGCTTCGAAAGCTTTTGCCACTCATCGTTTAAGTACATTAACATTCCTTTAAGGTACTGCTCTCCTGATCCTCCTAGACTATCATAATATTGTATACGTTTCTCGGGGATCGAAACCTCAAGAAGGCACCAATGCATGTTATTTACGTTGACGGGTATAAGAATTTTTTCGAGACTGAAGACGTCACCGTTAGCTACCTTTTTACCCCAACGTTTTACGCCTGAATACTTGTATGAACCGTCTTCGAATAACTTCGTGAAGAAGAATGATTTGAAGTAGTGGTTGTATAGTTTTTTCTTGCCTTCTCTTACGGATTTTACGTCGCGGCATTTAAGGAGACGGAAGTAGATACTTATTACTTCGTCGCTCAGCCAGCTGCCGTCGCGCAGCGATAAGAAGTTCGTCACTGTTATTGAGTCGCCTTCTATTTCAGCTACTAAAGCTGATGAAGAACCCTGGTTAAGAGCCGCGGTAACGCGCTCGTCGTCGTCGGGAGAGAGGGGCTTGAGGGGACCCGAGAGCTCTAGCTTCTGCTTAGCGAGGCGGGCCTTTTCGCGCTTTTCTGCGGCCGGAGTTTTCCACTTGGAAATTTCGCCGTCGAGGGAGTCGACGCGGTTCTTGGCGGAGCTGTAGGATCGGGTGGGGGTCTGGGGGGGGAGGGAGGAGGTTGCCACCAAATCGAACTTTGACTGGGTGTTGGTGGAGAGGCTGCCGGAGTAAAGGCCGGAGTAGGCCGTGGATTTAGTGCCCTGCGACGAGCGAAGCGACAAGCAAAGCGACAAGCGAAGCGACGAGTTAGAATTGTCTATCGCGGTGTATATCACAAACTCTCTCACCTCTTCTAGTAAACGCCTAAATTCATGATAACCCATACCAACAGTCCCTCCATTCCCCGCCATAGTCTTCGCCGACCATATAGTCCCCGGCCTGACCGGCTTCAACGTAAACAACCTCGTCAACGATCTCTCCAGATCCTGACTAGTGCTGATAATCGACGGGCTACCCTCGACACCCAACTGACACTGGACGGCGTGGCCTTCTACTTTCGCCTTGAAGGCTTTCCATTCCTTGCTGCTGGAGTCGGCGTAGGAGGCGTTGTTGGAATTCTTGGTGAAGCTGAGCTTGCCGAGGGTGTCGGTGAGGTCGTCGGTCATGGAGCTGCCAAGGTTGAGGTTGCGATCGAAGGAACGCTGAGGCGATAAGCGAGAGGCAGAGGGGCCAAAGCGTAAGGGGTTAGTATCAAGGTGACAGAATAACAATCTGACGTGCCATAAACCCCATTCCTCTGCTTCTCACCTCAACCTCATTCGACCTCGTCCCATTAATGATGTCCTTAAAAACTTCGAAAGTCCTAAGGCTACCCGTCCTCGATTTCGCGAGGAGGGACTGGCTGATCTCGAGGATTAGGGAGAAGGTACGAGGGTCGATATTCAGAGGGGAAAGACGGGGGGGGGAGGAGGGGAGGGGGGAGGTTAAGTCGATTATTGACGAGGAGGGGAGAGGAGTGGAGTAGGGGGAGGAGGAGGATGCGATGGTGGAGTTGTCGTCGTAGTTGTCGTAGTTGTTGTTGTTGTTGCTGCTGGCGATATTGTTGTAATTGATGCGCAGGTTGGAGGGAGTTTGGGATGACAAACTCTGCAAACTATCAGTCACGGAACCTGCTAGGGAACCTGATAGTGAAGATCCGTCCCTGTTAGGGTCTGTCTTTCTCCTCTGCCCGAAGCTCCCCCTGCGGCGGTGCTTCTGCTTCGAAGAGTCGACGCTTGTGGATCTCATTGTGAACTTGTTGCCGTTACGTGACGGGAATAGAGAAGATAAAAGCCCACCCGACACTGATGATGAGGAAGATATGGAGGAATTTGACGACATTAGAACGTTCAAATGATAATGTGACAGTAAAGATGGTGGAGAATGACTATGAAGGGGGCAGGTGAATGACTAACGAGGGGGTGAAAGGTGCCCTAACAGGTGATAATAACGGCAGATTGACACACAACGTTTGAGGCGACCGATCTCAGCTGTGGATTGTAAATTGGGGGGGTTAGACGTTTGCGTCGGTGTTCGACATTGGCGTCGCAGTGGGCGAATTATTTGGTAACGTGGCCTTACGGGTAGCTAATGCAAGGGCGAATAGGTGGACCCAATGGCATGAACAGTTCTCTACGCGTGGAGCGCACGATATTTTGCATGCGCCACTAAGTATATACGAACGGCACGTGCGGACAACGATGAGCGAAGATGAGCTATGGGCATACGGGAGGAGCACACGGATGGGCCGGGTTCAGGGCCTGTAGTGGAATGAACGCGGATTTTCGGAGCTGAACGTTGATGCATTGGGAATCATTGTAGGTGTTGTGGGGGACTCGTAGTTTGTAAATGAGGATCAGTACGCAGTTCAGGATGAAAACTAACCAAAACAATGAAGCGGGGGTGGGAGGTGGATCTCGAGAAGTAAAGGCCTCTAAAATCACTCTTAAAGCTGCTGCTGCTCAAAGTGTTTGGTATGGAAGGACTTTTTGGCAACGCTTAGTGCTGCTGAGATGGCTGACTATCGCTGACGAACGTTAATTTTTAAACCCTTTATTTTCCAGGCTCAATTGAGTTAAATTCATATAAGGGTGCAAATAAAACATCACCGCGCGTTTCAGGCATCCTTATTGAAGATTTGGTATTTTTAGTGTATAAACATTAACATAGTCGACGGTCGGCTTCTAATTCGTACTCGTTGTTGAGATAAAGACAGATAAAGACTCCATCAAAGCGAGAGAGCTTAAAATTGGCCGCAAAAATGGACTCCTCGACGCCTAGAACGCGCTCTGCCATTAAAAATATTGCTCAGATGTCTGCTGATGCCGTTCTAGCTGAAGGTCTTAAACGTTCTAGGGACGCTAACGCTGCTGTAAATGAGATTGTATATGAGATTGTTAATGAGAATGAAAACATTATCAATATGGTCGATATGGTAGACCATATTGACACCAAGCCCTCCCCTAAAGAGAGCCCTATAAAGAGCCCTAAAAAAGTCAACAGAAACAAAGCTGCAGCTCCTGCTGGAAGTTTTGCTGGAGGCTTTGCTGGCTCGAAGATGGAGCCCATCGAGATTAACTCTCAGTCCTCTGAAGATGAAAAGGGCATCTTCGATGGCGTCGATGGTGTCGATGATATGTGGGTTGACGACCATGAACAAGAATCAGACGCCAAGGATCCGAACCCAAGCCCGTCTAAGAAGCAGCGCGCTTATAAAAGTACCCCGAAAGAGCAAGCCTCAAAAAGTACCCCGAAAGAGCAAGCCTCAAAAAGTACTCCGAAAGGTTCCTCCTCGACCTCAACGTCCTCCTCATCCTCCTCTTCCCACCTGCCTCACCCCGCTCCAATAGTAGCCGAACCAAAGAAGCCCAAACCCCTGACCCTAACCGACCTTACAAAGCTCGTCACCGACGTCTTCCCCGACGCCTGCCCCGACCACACAAAATCCCTCCTAAAACGCTTCCGCTGTACCGAAGAACACCACCTCCCAACCGTCCTCACCCACATGCTCACAGAAGGCTACACAAAAGTAACCCTCCCCACCCACCTCCCCTCCGAATCCTTAACCCTAGGTCTAGGCCTTACAAAAAAGTACAAACGCGACTACACCTCTTCCTCCTGGACGACTTCCCCCTCGTACCGTTCCGATTCCTTGAAACGTCTATTGAACGACTTTTCGTTCTTGGCTGTTACGGGAATGTCCGAAGTCTTCGAAAAATATAAATTTCATTATTATCATATGCATGAAGGTGTGTGTTCAGCTGTTTCTGGTCCGTTAGATTCAGAAGGTAAAGTTTTAGGAGAAGCTTTAACAGGTAAAGTTAATAAAGAAGGTAAAAGGAGATTGAAGGAGATGGGGCTGCAGTGTCTGAGGAGGCCGAGGAGGAGGAAGGCGCATCCGGAGGAGAGCTTCACGGATCTGGTTTTGATGGAGGAGGTGGAATTCGTTGAGGAGAGATTGAAGGAGAAGCAGGTTGACATGGACGCCGTTATAAGTATTAAGCTAGCGAGGGCTAGGGCGGAGGAGAGGGGTGAACTCATGGAGTGCGAGTGCTGCTATGACGACGTGTGCTTCGAGGAGATGTGCCAGTGTACGGGGGGGCATTTGTTTTGCCTTGAATGTTTGAGGAGGTTCGCGGAGGAGAAACTTTTCGGGCAGCAGTCGACGGTTCTGGGGTGCATGGCGCAGAATGAGGATGGGAATAAATGCGAGGGAACGTTCACTGACTCGCAGCTCGAGAGGGCCCTCCCGAAGAAGGTGATGAGAAAGCTGCAGGAGGCGATATACGAGAAGGCGGTGGAGGACGCTAAAATGGACGACATCGCCAAGTGCCCAATATGCGACTTCACGGCGGTGTGCGAGGACAGGGTCTTCAAGTGCCCGGCTCTGGGGTGCGGGTACGAGTCGTGCAAGGACTGCGGGGAGCCGCCTCACTTTCCCCTGAAGTGCTCGGAGGTGGAGAAGACGAGCCACGCGGAGTCAAGGAAGAAAATTGAGGAGGCCATGACCATGGCGAGGGTTAGGGAGTGCCCGGACTGCGGGAAGAGGTTCTTCAAGACCGAGGGCTGCAACAAGATGAGCTGCAGCTGCGGAGGACTGAGCTGTTACATATGCAGGGAAAAGCTAGAGAGGTCCGTGGGGTACAAGCACTTCTGCCAGGTTTCGGGCTGCGACCACTCGAGTTGTGGCCGGTGCCCGCTCTTCTCAGACTCCGTGGAGGACGACCGCCGCGCCATGAGGGAGGCAGGCCTAAAGGCGATGGCAGAGAACGAGAACGAGCTGCTCAGAGGCGCAAAGAAGGACCTCGCAAACGGGGAGGAGGTGAAATCTGTCGACGTGGACACGCTCCTCGAGGACAAGCCCACCGACGGCGAGGCGGCGAGAATAGCGCAGCAGAACGCCCACCTCGGGGTCGGGGCGATGGCGAGGGTGGCGTACCAGGAGATCGACAACGCGAATAGGAGGAGGGCGCAGCAGCCCGAACCGGGCGCGCCCAGACAAGGGGTCATGGGGAGAATATTCGGGGGGGGGAGATAAGCGAGAGCGCGCACCAGCGCAAACAGACAGATTTTTTATTGTGAAATTCTTCTGTCTAAATCCCCCGCCCCCCCCACCCACCTAACCCATCACCAATAAATTCCTCTTTCTTCTCTCATCTCTCCACTCTACGTCAAAGCCCTCATTTGAATTCCCTCTCCCCCCCCCTCGCTCCCTCTCTCTCCCCCAGGCGGCGGCGGCTGCACGTTCCCCTCCCACTTTGGCTTCTCCCACGTAGTGACGCCAGTGTTGAAGTTCCAGTAATACGTTCCGTTGTCCGTCGTCTGCTCCGTCCAGCCGGGGGGCAGGCCGTCGCGGGGCGGAGGCGCCACTACTAAACTACTCTCGGACATCTCGGAGCTGCGGAAGCTACTGCCGCCGCCGCTGCTCCGCCTTCCGCTGCTCGCCCTGCTTTTTGCCTTTTGCCTGGTCGCGCTGGATCTGCGCGAGGCAGAGCTCTTCTTCCGAGGCTTGGGCTTGGCCTCCGACGGCGGGGCCGAGGCGAAGCTGCGAGATAGGGCGTTCGAGGGTTAGAATTTAGTGGCGGTAATTAGAGCGGAGACCAGCAACAAGCAGCAAATAGCAGCTCGTGCTTCGCTCCTCGCTGGTCTCACCTGCTGCCCTTGCTCGTGTCGTCGTCGAAGTCGCTGTCGCTGCTGTCGAAGTCGCTGGAGCCCTCGTCCTCCGAGCCGGATGCTTCGCCTTCTCCAGCCTCCTCCTCGTCGAAGCTGTCCTCGCCATCATCGTGCCTTCTCCTCCTGGTCCTGCAGCACGGGACGAATTTCTTGCAGGTGTGCCACATCTCCGCACTCCTCTCGGAAACTATGACATTTGCGAACTCGTCCTTCCTGCTGATGTCCAAGATGAACATCCTGCTCATCACGCGGAACATGAACCCGGTGAACTTGGAGCTAACCCCCAGGTTGATGTCGGCGGTCATGTCGATGCCCTTGATCCTGTTCTCCCTGTCAACGATGGCGGCCTGGGCCGCTCCCTGAATGAACTGCAGGGTGAAAGTCGACATAACGGCGGCGAAGAAGATCAGGAGAGTTCCCGGTCCGACCACGGCGTTGACGTAGAAGCAGCACGCGTCCTTGTCCTCCACGAAGCCGTAAGGCACGAGGGGCTCCAAAAAGTCGCAGATGGGGGGGATCATGAAGGCGGAGAGCATTCCGATCTGGAGAAGGCAAACCATTATGGAGACGATGAAAACGTCCATGGTCGCCCAGCCGCTAAGAACTTCGACCACGAAGTACCACACCTTGAGCTGCTTTAGGGTCATGGGCTTCATCCATATGTAGACCATGGCGATCTGCTGCAGGATGGGGCAGATGAAGGCGAAGAGGATGCAGCAGACCGCGCAGAAGTACACGGTGAAGACCTCCAAGAACTTTGTCGTGATTTCCTTCTCGATGAGGATAAGGCCGACGTTCCAGATGCTGTAGTCAGTGTTGTCGGCCCCCGGATCTCCGGCGTCGATGAGAATGCCGACCAGTCCGTCGCGGTCAAAGCTCCAAGAAGTCGCGAGGCCGCCAACGAAGGCGACAAAGGCGGGGAATATGCACAGGGTGCCGACGACCCACCTTCCCGGGCGCTTGAGGGCAACTCTATCCGGCTGTCCCCTGTTCTCCCACACGTGGTGCGAGAGCGAGTAACTGGTGTCGACGAGCTTCTTTCTGTAACCCTGGACATCGTCAGTGCCGGCCTCGAACCATGTGCTGCTCCTACCGCTCCTACCCTGAGCCGTCGCCATGGGATTCTCCCCGCTAATTATCATGGAGGACTCCCTCGCCGAGTCGCGGTCGCCGCCCTCTGGAATGGTCGCCATGCCAGCGGGGGCATTTCCTTCGATAGTCGAAGGGTGCGCTGCCTTCCTGCACTCCTCCTCATAGACTCGCTCCTGGGTGTCGGACATCGCATTCCTGTGCCCGATGATCATTACCTCGTTCGTCGCGGGCATGAGCACTCCGGCGATCATACTGGCGAGCAGGCCGAAGAGGGGCGTGACCTGCAGGTCGGCCTGGTAAAAGTTGTCCCCAAGAAGCGGGTCCATACCAGAGGGAGAATAGATGTGCATGAGGAAAGCGGACATGGTGAGGACGAACACGTAAATGTCGATGAGGCTCCACTTTCCGAGCAGGTCCAGGAGGGAGATGAAGCCGCCGCGCTTCTGGGTAGCCATAATTCGCGGAGGAAGGAACCAGCAGAGGAGAAGCCCAATGAGCTTGATGTAAGGCCAGAGGAAGGAGAATCCGAAGAGGATGATGAACAAGGACCAGACCTGCGCTTCCCACATGGCTTCAAGACTCTCCTTAAGCATCATGATCTGGAACTCCTTGAAGTTGAGGAGGTCGCCTCCGAGGGTAATCCTAATATCGATACTGGCCAGCACGCTGGTGTGGCTCATGAAGAACATACCGATGCAAGTAAAGAGGCAAATTGGGACCGAGATCTTCATCCAGGGAGCTACGGCGGGGTGGAACGCCAGAGAAGCGTCCGCCTTGTACATGTTGAACTCCTCCTTTTTCTCGAGCAAGGCCTCCTTCTTCTGCGCAAAGTACTGCCTCCTTGTTTCGCCTCTAGAACAGTCGATGCACTTGGCGATGAGGGGCCAGATGCAGGACCTGTAAATGATGAGGGCGATGAGGGATCCAAAGGCGAACATGAGGTCGGTCGGGAAGCTGAGCTCCACAGAATTATCGACTGTGTAACCTATTTCGACGTCTTCGATGCAAGTTGCGACGTCCTCGTACTGTTTGCCAGTCTTGCTATGTCCAAACCCAGCAGCGCCGCCTTGGGTGCCTGCGGGACCTTTCGCCGTGATGTCGGGGTTGGTATGGCACTCGCAAACCCAGTTGCCCTCCTCGGCCATCCTCATGAGGGTAGCTGTACTCTCAGAACCCATGAGCGTCGTCGTGAACTTCTTGAGGAGTCTGTTGATTCCGTCCGTCATTTCATCAATAGTCTTTTGTTCTCCGGATCTAGCTTCCGCCAATTGGAAACCTGGCGAGGTGCAAGTCTTGCACTCGAAGCCGATGAGCAGCTGCGTGAAGAGGATAGCAAATGCTTCAATCTCGGCCTTATCCAATGTTCCGTACCAACAGGTGAATGTCTGGAGCTCCCTGAGCTTTATACTCTTGACTCTCTGCTTGTTCATTTGGAGAACCATTGTGTACACAAACCGTATGTGGTCCATGTTGAGTCTGAGGACGAAATCGTTCGTGACAAATCGCTGCTCCGGGTTGCCATCCCAGTTCGGATTCTTTGAAAAAGTCATGTTAAAGTGGACTTCAACCTGCACGTCTTCGAATGGTTGCTTTCCCATGTCTATCTCATTCCTCATGCTAAACGGCTTTATGGGGTTCAGGATTTCGAATTTGGAGACGGTGTCAAGGTTGTGGATCTTGACTTGAAAGAGGGCCATATCTATTCCAAGCTCGCTACCGGGGCCGAGAGGCACGACATTCTCGTAGACGAAGTCGTCCATGAGGTTGAAACTGCCCTCATCGGTAACAGATCTGATCAAATCGTTGACTTTCTCGTACGGGTCCTCCCTAGTATTGTCGGGCTCGGTGAGATAATCCTCGAGCAATTTCAAGCCCGTCTGGACGAGCGTCTCCGTCTGGAAGTTTACGTAATCTTCCGACGCGACAGGGTCCGCGCAGACAGTGTCCGCCTCGGCGATGTAACTCTCAAGGATTCCCTGGAGCATGTTCCTGACGGTGGTCTGAGCCATCTCCGGCAAGAGCCAAGTGATCATGTCACCGTAGCTATCGAAGACGAATTCAGAGAGAGCGTTCAAGATGATCGAGGTGCCGCCGTCGATGATGTCCCCGTCGGCGATGACGGGCTCAGTAATGCTGCCAGCAGTGATGTTGAAGTACGTGATGTTCAGCGCGTGGAAAGCCTGGGGAAGGCAGCCAACAGGGTTATCAAAGATCGATCCTGCCTTGAGCGCCGCCGCAATGTACTCGTCGATCGCCGCGAGCATCTTCAAGTCGATAGTAACGTCGTGCAGCATCATTGCTCCGATGTGGAATTCCTCGGTGACAAGGTCGTTGGTGGAAGCGGCAACGGTCTCTCCAAGAGTGCTAGGCCACAACTCGAGTTTCATATCGAACTCGACGCTCAACTTTTCAAGTTTGACAACGTTTTCGATGGTGAAGTCGTCGATGGGGTTCAACACGTTGGCAAGGGTGAAGGTGTTCAGGCCGCCAATGCTCAGACCCGTCAACTGCAGGTGGTGCTTCGTGAACTTGTCCGTACCGTTCATGAGGGTGATGTCCATATCCTTGATGTACACGAGTCCAGCAGACGAGTTGGACGCAACGCTCTCCATGATGTCGTTGAGCTTGATGTCTTCCTTGGTCACGGGGTACCCATTTATAGGGTCTCCGTTATCATCCTTTTCGTAGTTGATCAATCCGTCGACCGCAGATGTGACATAATTCATGTAGACGTTGTTGGGGTCGGTGAAGTTAAAGAGCGGCACTTTGTGCTTGGGCTGCTCGAGTGCATTGTAGCCATCCATCTCCGCCAACTTCTCCATCATTCTTGGCTGCTCGGCCAGAGCGTTGTACGACTTTCCGGCTTCTGTGCCGGCGATCCAAGGTTCGAAGATTTTGTTCAGGTCGTCGTTCATGAGCTCGTTCAACAACTTCAGCAGCAAATCGTTGATCACGAGGTCCTGAAGCACAACCGTTTCGACGACGGTCTCTAGAAGTCCCTTTATTACGGGCTCGATCCAGGTGGCCACGGTGGCTGTGAGTCCCCCAGAGAATTCCAAGTCGTCGAAGACAACGTTGACGCATGCATTGTCAGCGGTGTTTGCGTTTGTGAAATCAGAGGGGCAAGGCATGGGCTTGTTCTCGATGGGTGGACCCCTCGCAAGGGTATTCGATTCCTTAGTCCTGACAGCATACTGTCTCATGTGTGTAGCGGAGCTCTGCACCTCAAAGAGAGGCAGGCCGTTATTTTTTTTCTGCGAAGTGCGAAGCGAGCCGATGAGCGAAGTGACGAGTTAGATTGGAGTAGCGGTATTAGTGAGAGGCCGAATGAGTGTAGGGCGGGGCGTTCCCAATTCGTCGCTTCGCTCCTCGCTCGTTCTCACCTTGGCACCCTGGTACATGGTCCCATCAGACTTGAGCCTCACCCAATAGCGTCCATCTGCCGCGCCGTCAGTTCCTGTGTGGCCTATTTCCAAGAATTGGACCTCGGCGCCGAGGTTGGAGAGTTTCGCTATCTCGTTCTTGAGCAAAGCTATGAAGTCATCACTTTTGGCGGCAAGGGTGATCGGAGCTGTTTCCTTCCTCGAGCCGCCCTCGTGAGTTTCGCTGTTGTCGTAAATGATCTTGATTGAATAGCTGCTCCCTTCTTGGACCGCACCAAGGTACAATTCCTGCTCCTCGTACTGAGGGTAGAAACGGAAACGCTGGAACATGAAACTACCCGTGGTGACGCCGTTGGTGGAGCCATCTCCAGGCTTGAGGTTCAACCAGGTTTCAGTGCTCTTGACAGCGCACTTGGTCTTATACTCTCCGTCCGTGTATGTATTTCCCTTAGTACAACTGTCCGTGCCCCCAGGAAATGTAGTGCATTCCGTGTTCTGATCACCGCAACAACCCTCATTTTTGGTCCAGTCCCGTTTACCAACGTCACTTGAGGAATCGGTAAAACAGGGCAGCTTCCGGTAGTCAGACACAGGACCCCAGTCGTATGAACAAAGACTGCAGTCAAAGGCGTCGTCGCCAGTGTCCTCGGAGCACTCTTTTCCTTTGTAGCAGTCACAGAACCAGTAGGCCCAATCGAGGTCAGCCACGAGGGCGACCCCCTCCAAGGTGATATCGATAGTCACGTAAGAGTCGTCGGCGGGCTTGGTGTAGTCAAACTTGATGTTCTCGATCTGAAGGTGTAAGGGGTGCGAGGCGATTGGAGGATGAGAAGAGGTTTGGGGTGGGGGGGAGGAGTTGGGGGGGAGAGGTAAAAAGAGCTCCACACTGCGGACGCACCTGAATCCTAGAAAGGATAATGTTCTTGACCTCGGCCCAAACACTCAAACTGAGGACGCTGAATCCTCCGAAAATGTCGATGTTCGTGGCTTCGTCCAGGTTGACAGCAAAGATAGGGTCCGGGTCGGGGATCACAATGTCCACCTTGTTCAGCAGCCTGTTTAAGGTGGCAAAGTCCCCTTCGCCGTCGGCAAGCCTCCTCGCTTCCGGATCTGGGGGCTCCAGACCCAACTCCCTGTGCTTCTTCGCCAAGAGCGTATCATACAGATCCCTTATGTGAGTAGCTTTCAGGTCTCCCATGAGAGACTCAGTAATGCTCTCCCTAAGCCTGTCGCGGATGTGCTCCTCTAAGTCGGCTACCTGGAACTCGGACATGTATTCCTCCTTCGTGGGGGGCTCGCCCTGCCACTCGACGTCGTCCACGCTGATTTTGGTGTAGGTCTCATCCGATGGGAAGGGTCGACACTCTGAATACGAACAATTATCAGGGGGGTTAGGGGGTTGTGTGGCGGCTTGGGTAGAGCGCGGGGGCAGCGCCCGGAGAGTTCCACTCACCTTCTCCCAAGTCCTCCAGGTCTTCTCTCACTCCACCAGGGGAGTTCGGCTTGGTGAAGCAATCTAATCGCTGGGCAGGTCGAGCTCCGCCGACTCTAATTCTTGGCTTTTCCGCTGATCCGTCCACCACTGTGGAGAGGGCACAGGCTAGCAGGATGATACTAAATAGTTTGCACAACATCGTGCGGCGATTTCTGAGAAAGTGCGCGGATACAGGTGGGGGGAGGTTGGGAAGCCCAAAACTGTTCAGAAGCAGATATTTTTGCAGATTCATAACTAGAATTGAGAATTTTTCAATATGGAAGATGTCGATCATACTGTATTAGGTTACAGTTTGGATTATTTAACCTTTGCGCTGACTTTTTTCCTTGGCTGTTTGACGCTCGCAAGGTTCCCAAATGCCAATTTGGTGAGTTTACCTGCCGGAGAGCAAGGCTGTCCTCTTTTGCTAACCCTCAATCCCCCAGGTCGGTCAGCACGGCCAGGTGCAGTTTTTTATGTCGATTGGGTATCTTGCTGGCGCCCTGGGACACCACGCTTTCCCCAACCGTGCGTCTTCTGACAATTGTGCAAACGTTTACTACTACTTGTGCTGGGCCATATCATACCCGGCGATGTCTGTCTCCAATCTCCTTTGGTTAAAGTTGGACGCGAGCAGGGCTCTTTTCTCTTCGAAGCAGGAGCTCGCACCCTTGACAACCACTGCACTGTTGATAATGGTCTGCCACGTGGTGACGAACGTGATGATTGTTTCTGGCTCCATGGTCTGCTTCCTCTCCGTTCCTCATTACAGTGGGGTAGAGGACGATTGCGCTGTGGATCATTCTACACAACCCACTTGCGACAAGGTCGTCTACATCGGCGAGCTCTGCTACTTCATCGTCTGGTTCGTGACATTCCTTTACATCAGCGTAAAGCACCCTCCTCACTCTCGCATCGACTCGCTTCTTGAGTGGCTCCAGACGGTGTTCCTGGTCGGTGCGCCGCTCCAGATAATTCTTGTCTACAACATCTTGCCCTACACGTCGGTCTGGACCAAGACGGGCGCAGAACTGAGCGAGCTCCTCGGCACAGCATGGACGTATAAGGCCTGCGTCTGCGCCAACCACGTTTGCATTTTCTTGATCAGCGGACACATGCTGAGGCGAGAGTCTGCTGGGAAGAAGAAAAAGTAGGGGGGGGGGGAAGAAGAAAAAGAAAGAAAAAGAAAGCAGGAGAAGGAAGCGATTTTAATTTCCCAAACCCAGTACTCCTACATTCATCATTCTCTTCTATTTCTATTTCTTGGGCATTATTTTTCCGGCACCTCCGTTCACATCGAAGCCCATGGCCTGTGCGTTCTTGAGGGCCCCGGCAATTGCCACGCTGGGATCGAAGTTTTTGTCTTCGCTCAACGCCACGAGACTTGATCGCCGTCTCTTCTTCCTATGAACGGGCAGGTGTGTCGCAGCCAACTTCGTTGTCATCTGTTCTTCATTCAGCTGTATTGCCCCTGTTGACTGGGGCACGGGAGAGTTTTCGGTAGAAGGCAAGAAACCCTTCACGTCCTCGTCGCCCCCCGGGCCGTGGAAGCTAGTCATCCTCTCTCTGGTGAAATTGGGGTTGATAGCCTTGCTTGCTGTAGGGTTTGGCGAAATGTCACCCTCAGCGAAGCTTTCGTCGTTAAGGGGGGAAACACGCTCCTCCTCCTCTTTGTGCTCTCCGATTGTGGTCAAGCTGGGATTGTTGGATGCCTGTTCCTTAACGGGGCCGAACGAAAGGCTCGAGCTTATATCGCTGAGACCCATCGACTGGGCGGCGTCGTAGGCGAAGGCGTCCTTCTCCCGAACAGATCTTGACATCGAATGTTGTTCCCCGGGGAGAACTTTTCTACCTTTGCTGCGTGATCCAGAGAGCGATGCCGCTTTCGCTTGAAGCACCTTGGGGTTGTCGACGACTTTCCCGATCGACATCTTGCTGACCCAGCCCTCCTCACTGTAACGCCTGTACATATCATTTCCGGTATTGTAAAGCACGTGAACTCTGTCGAAGCCGTCGAAAGAGACGATGGTGCCCAGACCTCTCTCCGGGTGGCAGACTTCTGCCTGAAGGAGAATGCGAGAGTCGTAAGTTTGAGCCCAAGTTGGAGGGGTGATGCAGATCCAGCGGTCGAGGTTGTCGATGGCCTTCACAACTTCAGTCATCGTCGGCCTTTCCTTCGGATCTGGCGATATTAGCGTCGTGATTAACTCCGCCAAGGCCGGCTTCAACTTCTCGTCGCCACTCAGGTCCAACTTGCCCGTAATCCTTCCGTTGTGTTTCAGCAAGTCGGGCCTCCACCCGTCATTTAGCCTCATGCTTGCGTGGTTCGCGCTGATCTTGACTTTCATGCCCATCTGGTCGACGAAAAAATTCCTCAAGCTCCCATCTTTGACGGTCATGGCGAGCATGATCATTCCGAATCCAAACACGTCAGCCTTGAAATCGTAATGCGAATCCCCACGGAATACCTCTGGCGCAATGTAAAAGTTCGTGCCGACGACGGTCAAGTTATCGTCGTTTTTTTTGAGCACTCTACTCTCGCCGAAGTCGCTGACCCTCATTTTGTACCCGGTGTCTACGAGAATATTCGCCGTCTTCAAGTCTCGGTGTAGGATGTGGTGCGAATGCAGGTACCCAATCGCCTGCGAAATTTCCTTGCAGAAGCGAAGTTTTTGGGATGACCAGTGGAGGGACTCCCACTTGTTTTCCAGCAGGCCCTTCAAGTCGCCGCCCTGACAATAAGCCAGCACCAGACACAAATTCGGGGGCTCCCAACTAGCGGCGATCATCTCCACGAGGTGGGGGTGGTGAAGTTTGCTGTGCAGGAGGATCTCGCTAAAGAACCTGTCCATATTTTCCTTGTTAACCTGGTCGCTCAAGAGCTGTTTCACTGCTACGTTCCTCCCTGTCGCTCTCATCTTGGCAAGATAAACGATTCCGAACGCCCCGGCAGCTATCTTCTTGTCGAAAACGACTTCAGTGTCAATATCGACCTTCCAAGCCGAGAGCTCGGCGATATTATCTCCGACAATCTCATCCTCGGCCTGCTCAATAAGCCTCAACTGGTCTTCCGTAAGCTTGAGCTTGGCTTCCAGCGCTTCGTTCTTACGTTTGATTTTCTCCTCTTCTTCGATGATCTTCTGAAGCTGCTGCTCGGCGACCACGAACTCGTGCCTGCTATTTATTTCCGTAAATCTTATCGTCCAAACATGTATCAAGAGGATGATGACGATAAAGCCTTGGGTGGGTCCAATTCCCAAACCGAAGATGTAGAAGTTCACGATTAAGGCGATGGCGCACGTTAGCGAACTTCCTACGAAAGTAGTCATGGTGATGGCGTCTAGGATACATATTGCAACCACGTGCAAGAGCGCGCAGGTGTTCGCGAGAGTGAACCAGATCGTGGTGGCGGTTAGCAGCTCGAGGAATTCGTCATCGCCGCCTTCAGAGGCTACGTTGAAAGTCTCGACAAGGCGGTCTGTGGAGAGGCCTCTCGACTGATATTTACTGGTTAGAATATAACAGAACAGAACGAACGTTGCTCTTGCAAAATTTTAGAGTCTCACCTGATTCTCCAAAAATTCTATTACTTCTTCTTTCCCCACTGACATGTTATTGACTGCCTCGTCTATCAAAATTCCAACGTAAATGATAAAGGTAATTCCGATCAAGTAGTAGAAGGCATTTAAATACCTGCCCAGATCCTTGAATCGCTTCTCAAGGTAAGGGTACGAAGTGATGATCAGACAAGCTGCGAAACAACGAGTTAGGGTGAGTCATTTATTCGCCTTGGAATGAATTAATAATACTCGCAGCTCCTCACCTGTCGCCATCAGCAAAACGAACCACCACACCGAGGCGGTAGTTGGTAATCCTGTTTCGAGACTTTGCAAGTCGTTGGCCTTATAAATGGTCTGTGCGATGAGAAGGAATAACGTGAACGCGTATGTGCCAATTTTCATGTGCATGTGCTTCGCCGCAGCGGAGTAATTTTGGTACTTTCCCTCCATCTTCGAGTCGCGGAATTTCAAGGTGACGCGGTTCATATCGACAATGTCGTCGATCACTGTGAGTGAGTGGAGGGTTGAGAACACTACCGAAGATCGTCGCCTCTTCTGTGATTGTTGGAACTGGGGGGTTTGCATATTTTGCATTTTGTTAGGATTGGTGATGTTGATGGGATGTTGCAAAGAAAAAACGGAAAAGTATTACGTGTCGTTAGTCGTCCTCACCTTCCGGATAGTGGAGTCGAATTCGTCAATCGTCTGGTGATGTAAATCGTGGTGCCCGCGCATACTGTTCTCTCTCTCCGAATCACCTCGTGACAGTCTGGTTATAGACTCCGTCCCCCCGATAGAAGGCGTGCGAGAATCGGTCTTGGGGGAGGAGTTAGAGGAGAAGGTCTGGTCGCCTATAAAGAGGGGGTTAGAGATGATATTCGGATTTTGCTTTGCGGTGTGGATTGTAGCCGGGAGGGTATAGAAATCCCTTCTTTTCCGTCTTCGATGCCTCCTCGTCGTCTTCAGATGTTCTTACCTCCTCCCGAGTGGAATGTCTCTAGTTTATGGTGGTGAAAATGGTCTCCTCTCTCAGATGATGGGGCGTCCTCGTCGTCATCTCCGTGGCCGACAGGTCTTCGGAAGAAGCCCTTAATGGCCTGCATGCTTAGGCGGAGAGAGGAGTTTGGGCTAGTCGCCTCAGCAGATTAGGGTAAACAACTTCCTTGGGAAGTTTTCTGGCGGGAGGAGGATTGGGAGGGCGGGGGGTAGGATAGTCTGAGGCGAGGGAGGAGTTTCGTACGTTGCACTGACGGAGTGGATGAGCAGAGACCAAATTCGGTTAAAAAGTGTGAAAACAGGTGCAGACCAAGCTGTTCTGTTGCAAGTGAGCGAAACCAAATTGGTTGGAAGTCGCTCTCGACTCTCGTGTGAAGGAAAGGAGTACTCGTGCTTTGCCTGGGACTTTTCTCCACAATGAGCGACCACGCTGGTCACTCTGAAGGTGTGCCTCGAGGGCCTTTACAACAAGGAAGCGAGCAGGGCGTCGGCAGCAAGTCTGTGCGGTGGGGAGAAACAACCACCCGGACGACCATTGACGAGGCTAGGAAGGTGCTTTTTGATGAGGGGGGTGCTGCAGGCAAGGTGAATTTTGGGGCGGGAGGGGGAAACGGCCAAACAGACTCGGCTCAGGGTGCTTGGTCAAGGGCGGGTTCAGGCTCGATGGGGGTTTCAGATGAGAACGACGACGATGCCGACTACACCGATGGTCCTTCGAATGCCCAATACGTGAGGCCGACCGGGCCGCCCTACATTGGCGGCGTTCTGAAGCATTACGATAAGATCAAGGTTACCGACGAATTTGGTTACAGCGAGCAGCATGCGAAGAACCCTCACGCCGAGATCGTCGACGAGTACCAGTATTTTGAACGGTACTGCATAGTTGAATTGGACAAGGCTTACTTTAAGGTGTTTAGTAAGGAGGACGACTACTGGAACCCCAACCGCTACAACGGTCCGATACACACAGCTTTCCTGCACTCCGCGAAGATCACCGAAACTGGCCGACTAGTTGTGGACGGCAAGCCCCACTTCACCTTTTCTATCAGCTCCATTGGGAAAGTGGCCGGCGAAGCTTCGAAGGGGCCGCAGAACTTCGTCTTCAATTTGGCCTGCACGACGAGAAAGCAGGTTCGGGAGTGGGTCAAGGCCTTGGGGAAGGCGATTGTCACCATCGCCGACCTCCCTGATGTGAGGCACCGCGTTCACAAGGCAAGTAGACACAAGGTGAACACGGACTGGAAGTCCAAGCACCTCGTAATTAGACACAAAAATCACAAGAAAGGCGACTACAGCAGGAGGAAGCCGAGCATGGAGAATGATGTGGGTGAGACGAGGAGCGAAGCGAAGACGCGAGGAGCGAAGCAAACGACCGCCACCTAACAACTAGGCGAGGAGTGAAGCAAAGTGACTAGCTGTGAATGCGTCGATTTTGTCCAAAGTCGTCAACGCCGCCTAACAACTACGCTCGTCACAGTGCTCGAGAGCCCGAGGAAGAAGGAGCCCCCTATCGCCAACCCCAGTGTTACTCTTCATCCGTTCGACAGAAGGTGGAAGCTGAGCGAGAACAACTTCAGCAAGACGCCCGCCAGGGCGAAGACGGCGACCGCTGCCGAGACCATTCCCGACTACATAGTCAAGGCAATCATAAAGAACGATTTAGACGAGATCATCATCTGGCTCTCCACTCACAGGGCGTTCGACCACATGATGGCCCGGAGCGGCGAGAAGATGCTCCACGCCGCCTGCGGCTGCGGAAACGTTAATTTAGTGACATTCTTCTTGGAGAAAGGCTGTAAACCGGAATCTATTGACGGGTACGGTGAGACGCCTTTGTATTGTGCCGTGAAGAACAGGAACAAGAAGTAAGTGGTGTATTTGTATGTGACTTTTTGTTAGTAAGTTTAACACCTCCCTCTAACATTGTTCCGGCACACAGAATCGTCGACATTCTTCTGAAAGCCGGCGCCCAAGTAAACCACGGTGCGTCCGACCAAGTAACTCCCCTCGCCCTCTCCTGCGCCAACGGCGACTACGACATGGCCAGCCACCTCCTCGACCTCGGCGCCAACCCCATGCGCGCCGACATCCGCGGCATAACCCCCTTCTTCACCGCCTGCGCCCAAGGCCACGTTAAAATCGTCAGAATGCTCCTGGCGATGAACCAGCAAATACCGGGGATCGTCGATATACATAAACACACTAATAATGACATAACGCCTCTTTACGCCTCTTGTCAAAGAGGTTGCCTTGAGGTCGTCAAGATGCTAGTAAAACTAGGCGCAAAATGGGACGAACCGAACCTACAGCTAATAACCCCCTTCCACGCCGCCGTTGAAAGGGGGGAGATCCAAGTGATGCAGTATCTGTTGGAGTTGGACCCTCCCGCCGATCCTTTCAAAACCAACAGCACCGATATGACATGTTTACACACGGCGGCGAAATTCGGAAGAAACGATTGCATACTGATGTTACTTGGCATAGGTTTAGATATAAACGCGAGCGACATGTATGGTGCTACGCCTTTGGATGTCGCAAAGTCGTTTAGGAAGAGCGAGAGGTGAGAAAGCTTATATTTGAGGGGGGGAGGGGGTAAAGCCAAGGCCGTGTTTCGTGCCGCCCCCCCATCAGCGCATCTATGTCCGGTGTAACCCCGCGTCTCGTGGGCGTGGGATTCAAGAGTATCACAAGTGAATTAAGAAAACACGTAATAACCCCCTTTCTTTCCTTTTTCATGAACATCCCTCAGCGTCTCTTTGATCCTGGAAAAGGGCGGCGTGGTCGGTGAAGACTACATGCGCGACCCTAAATCAAGAGCTAAAAGCATGTTCGCAAAACAAAGAATGGCGGGGGCAGGAACCGGAGGTGAGAGATATTGGAGAGAAGTTTGATAAGGCTGGCTTTCTACTTCGTTTTTCTGACGTTAAGTTCGCTTCAACTCGTTCCAGACGGAAGAGTCGTCACCGCGAAGGATGGGACTCAAACATTGGTTGGAATAAGGAGGGAGGGAGAAATTTTTGGTGTGGAGGATGAGGAAGACAATGATGATTGGGACTTCGGGGATAGTGGAGTTCGGGAGGTGGTTGAGTTGTCAGATGATAGTGATTGAATAAATGAAATGATATTTGTTAAAAAAAAATAAAGAACTCCCACTACATCATTTCATAATTGTTTTCTTCTCATGGATCTTTCTCATTTCCGTCAGTTCTCGTCGGAGTTTCGGTCGTTTGGCTCATCTCTTCGTCCTCTTGTGCGGTTGTTGTGGCGGCCACATATTGTATCTCCACATTTCAAGTTGCCTGATAAGTGTGGGGTTACTCGTTGCCCTGCTTCTAGCTTTCTGAATGATGGACATTGCGCCTGTCCTCTGATCTCCTACTGTCAGCTCTCCGTTAGACTGCGCGATAAGGAGCGCAGCAGCGACGGCGGGACTACGGTATATACCCATGGCGCAGTGGACGAGGATCGCAGAATTAGACGCATGGGCGGCGGCGAAGAAATTCACGCATTCGGTGAGGTACGTGCTGAGGTTGGGGGAGTTCTCTTGGAGGCCGTTCAGGTAGAGGTAGTGGAAGCCGGGGGGAGGGATCATAGCAGTGGCGGAGGACTTGGTAGGGTGGACGCCGCAGTTGATGATGTACCTGATGTTCTGAGACTGGAGATACCTAGCCTTGATCTCGTTAGGTTTGCCGTTTGATGGGCTATAAGGCGCGGCCTTCACTGAACCGACCCAAATCCCAGGTGCGATCTGTTGAGCACACCATCTATCAGTACGATCTACAGATAGTATTGAAGCTATCTCTGGCGCAACACAATCTCCTGAAACTCCTGGAGCTCCTTCAGGGATCATTGACGTGAAGGTAGTCATACCAGGAAAGGCACAAGCAGGTAAATGTCTACTGATAAGAGGAGGGGAAAGGGGTCCGCCAACTTTCGAGAACAAAAGGAGGATATATTGGAGTAAATACGTGCGTCTAACGTGTCAAATAGATTATAAATACTACTACTACTCTTGGAAGAAAACAGATTAATAATCAAATCACTGAAAGCGGCGTCAATTGACACACAAATTACACACAAATTACTGCGCACAATATCAAATTCCTGATTTCTGAAGGGGACATTTGCCCCATTTTGTTCATCCACGAGCCTCTTAATATACGAACTAGCGAGTGCCTGTTTTTTACCTGATTTAGTGGTTGTGAGCTCGTAGTTTTGGGAGAGACCTCAGAGAAGGCGGTGGAAAATGAAGACTTCTTGCCATTCTGCTATGCTGCCCATCGTGTGGCACATTAACAATTTTGAATTTTTCTCTTCTCCTCGTCGTAACAAGTAACGAATATTCCCTACACCACCCAGTACCTATCTCGAACCTCTCCTTTACACAATTAACGTTCTCGGGTGCCGAGGTAGGTCGAAAAAGGAACTCCACCTGTGATTTCCGTCCATTCCGTGACCGTTCAATCTTTTGGGACTCTCCACTCTTCTCCTTGATAGCACACGTTAAATTGCGTTATAAATACCTCTATCAAGTCTTTTTAACTTTCTGAGAAGATTCAGAGAAGATTGTGTGAAGAGCCAGATAATGTGTAAATTTGGGGTTAGGGTTGACAAATTGAATTGCGTGCGTTTTGGTCCATCTTTGAGGAGGGAAGCGTGAAGCGTGAGGTTGGTGATGTTCTTTGTGTCATTCTTGCCTTCTTGTGATGTCACGTAGATTCCGACCTCTTTGAGGAAGGATGTCGGGCTTTGCTTTATAGAAGGTATCGGAGACACTTAAATAAACACTGCAGGACCGCGTCCTCCGTTTTGATGTTGGATTGAAATAACTTCAGGGACAAGCCATCCGTATGAGCATGATCGTTTACACATGTCATTTCCTCCTATATAACTTCCCCTCATACTGACCCTTCCCTCCCCGACATATAACAGAATGAAATGCGAGGAACTTCGAAAGCAAGGTAAGTTCGTTTTTTTGTTTTTTTCATATGACAAAATATTTTATATTTTAGAAACTGAGGGTTATGGGTGGGCCTTTTTTATTAGGGTTATTGCCACTTAGAATCTGTCCAAAAGTACTCTCTAACTCCAAATGCTTTTTCGCTGTGTCGCAGAAATGCTGTCGATTCTTGAATAGGTTCTGTGCCCAAGTGAACGAATTTGTTGTTGTTATGTGCGGCTCGAGCTTCCCGTATATTTCAGGGAGGAGGGGGATGCAGGCCTCAAGTAATTTCGAGGCAATGACGTTGTAGACGCCTCTTAGAATATTAAGCGTTGTGGTGTAATCTAAACCACTGCCTTCGAGGTGAGGAAGCACGACGTTTCTTCGGATGCTGACGCAGAGGTTTAACTTACCCCCAGGGTGTTTACCCCCACCGAAGGCCCAACACTTATAGGAAAGGTTTAAAAGGACTGTTTTGGTTTTCAGGAAGATTTCGAGGAGAGTAACAGGGATACTTTTAAGCGCTACGATGAAGGGGTGGTTAGAGGTTGATTTGTGGAGGGCGGCTGAAATTATCGAGCGGAAGATGCTGTCGACGATGATGTCCGGGAAGCAGACGAGGCGGCAGCCAGGGAAGTATGGGGCTCCTGGAAGGAATTGAAATATGGGGATACGTTCGGAGTCGGGCAGCGTCAGCTGCTTCTGTATAAGGAGGTGGACTACGGATTCCGTAACTATTTTAGTCATCGCTTCGGCACCGTAGGTTGAGTCGAGGGATCTACTACTTTGGCGGCTGATCCAGAGGTGGTGTTTATTTGGGTTAAATAAGTCGGATCGAACAGTGTTGACGATTACTGTGCGGATGTCAGGGGAGATGGAGGGATCGAGGGGGGAGGTGACGGTGATGTGGGAGCTGGAGAAGAAACTGGAGGGGATTATTAGGAGGGACGATTTCTCGATTTGGGGGGTAGGGGGGTGTTGGGGGCGAGGAAGCTATATATACACCAGGGCAGGTAGATCTGCCCGGTTCCGGAGAAGTCTTGCCAGAGGATGCCGTGCAGTTGGGGTCGGAGGTAGGAGATGGAAGGGGCGCAGGCGTAAATGTGGGGGAGGGTTTGGTCGAGGGATGTGGGGCTGGGGTAGCGGATGACGCGGTTTATATCGAAACGATAATTTAACTTTTGACGGAGGTGGTCGAGGCGGTGCATTCCGGACGGTGTGTCGTGGTTTGGGGCTGGGAGGAGGCTGACTGAATTGAATCCATACCTGTCTAGTGAGGAGTCGGGAAAACCCATTAAGGCGTAGATGCTGAGGGACGTGGCGGCACGCATACGGTTTGATCCACGAAAAGTATGGTGGAACTTGGCCGTCTGTTCCACTTCTTCGGACAGTAACATAGCCTGTTGGCAAAGGCATAACGCTAAGGCGTCAGTCGGGAAGGGGATACGGAGGGGAGCTGTAGAGGTCGTAGTTTAGAGCGAAGTACGATGGGAGCGATGGGTTTTGAGGGGGAGGAGGGGGGGATTAGTTAAGGTTTTTTTTTAAGTAAACAATTCGTTAGCTTTACTTACTGTCTACGGAAAGTTTGGGAGTGTGATGTTGCTCAAAATCAAATTTGGAATTTAGATCGGTAGGGTCGTCGGGGAGGGGTGTTTGGGTTGCGTCTTTTTTTACGTTTTCGGCGAGGAGGGCGGCGTATTTCAGTCGTTGGGATGGTGAGGTACCGTTCCAAACCATCTGAATGGTGAAGCGTGGAAGAATGTAATGGATGATTTGTGTGCGGAAGTATGTACTTGTTGTGCTGAGGCGGGCGATATCGCCCATGCCAGGTACATATATGGGGGGCGGCAGGGATTTCGTGGGGAAGATAATACAAATCGGACGAGCGGGTTGGATGTATACGTGCTTCAAGCTGTTCCTGAATTTTTCACTCGATTTCCTTTGTTTCTTCACGGGAAATTTCGAAGAAACGTTCGAGGATGCCTATAGCGGTCGTGGGACGCTTAGTCGAAGTCGGTTGTAATTTTTCAGGATCGTCGATTTTGACAATTTTGGGGGGTGATTCTCCTCCACCTTCTCCCTTTGGGCCCCCGGCACCGGCTGGGCGCTTACTCATTACTCGTTAAATTTAACAGTTTTAAGAAGAGGCTTTTTGGAAAGGTTCCTGAAAAGTGGATTCATTTTATAATTGTTGATTTTGTTCACGCAAATTTTACCACAGCCATCACATACTTCATATTATCACAAATATAGATATTAAAAGTCAGTCAGTCGGTCAGTATAATATAGCTTTAAACTATAAAAGACAAAACAACGCTATTACTCTCCCTAACTATAATCTTAAAGTAAACGCCTTACACAAACAGTACACAAACAGTACACAAAGAGAACCGTTCGAATCAAATCTCGTGTCGACGCGTTATAGCAAGAGAGCATTCGCACTAACACACTCGCTTTGCAGGCACTACGCAGTGAAAGCACACCTTCCCCCTCCACCTCAACCCCCCTGCCTCCCCCCGCTTCCACTTCTACTAACCCCGCAGTGAAAGCAGGCCACCCCCCTCACTTCGTAATGAGCTCTGTTGAGGATCTTCGTCGAAAACATATCCTCACCCTCGAAGCTCTCCAAAAGTTAAGCGACGAGAACGCGGCATTGAAAGTTAAATTGGGCCACGGTGGTGATGGTACATCAAATGAGGTAGAGGTCGACGATGAGGGGAGGGAAGTGCACAAGGGGGGAGGAGATAAGGCAGTCAACGAGCTGCTGATGGCGAAGCGGAATGAGTGTCAGGCGTTGGAAGCTAGGGTAGAGGATCTAGAGAAGAATGTGAAAGGTGAGCTGCTGCTGCTGCGTGCACTTCATAGCTTTTCTAACACGCAACGTCAATGAAAATGACAACGACAACGACAACTTCGTCAGAACTATCGAACGACCTAAAGACCTCCACATCCAAGTACAACGAAGAGCGCGGCATTGCTCACCGTCTTAAGCGAGACATAGAGACTCAGGGGGCGCTGTTGTCTGAACTTAGGAGGCAGATTGATGAAGTCGAACAGGGGAAGGAGGAGGACGAGAAGCAAACAAAGGAGGAGAAGGACGGAACCGATGCCCGGACCGCCTCGCTGACCTCCCAAGTCTCGACCCTCCAGTGCGAGAATTCCAACCTAACTCGCGAACTGTCCTCCCTCCGTTCCTCTGCTCTCTCCGATCGCGTTTCCTCCTCTGACCTCAACTCCCTCAACTCAAAGCTAGTCGAAACGACCTCCTCCCTCGACCGCCTAAAAGCCGAGAACGAAGCCCTCCAAACCGAGGTCGCCAGAATAAGCTCGGAAAACGTCAACTTCACAAAGACCAACAAAGACTTCACCAAACAAATCGACGAACTCAATGCCTCCCTCGAATCATCCAACCGGGACGTCTCTGAGAAGGCGTCTCGAATATCCGAATTAGAATCCCTCCTCTCCGCCTCCTCCCTCACAATAGAATCCCTCCGCTCCTCCCTCCTCTCCTCCAGTACTTCGTCCCCCACCCCACCCCGTTCCTCCTTGCCCTCTCGAGGTCACAAGGACTTCGGCGCCTTCGTCGCCCTTAAAAAAGAAAACGCGAGCCTCAAAAATCAACTACAACAACTGCAGCTCAATATGAGGAACAGAGTTAGACGGTGAAACAAACATATTACAACAACAACACAAACATAGAATACGACACCCCTTCCAAACGTGCGACGACTCTCTTGGACTGAACAATCCGTCTGAAAGTAGGTCGTTCGCGCTATTTATAAAACATTTAATATGGTATTTTTTACACTAAAATTGTTTTTATTTCCGAATTACATACATAATGTACAAAACTGTGCACGTCCCATTTGTTCCTTTGCTTTTCCCCCCCAAGTGATAATCCTAAAAAATGAAACGTTTTACGTTCCATCACTACCTTTCCAAAAATGTCCCCCCCCCCTCTTATTCCCATCTTTATTCAAACGCTTTAATAGATGTTATTCTCCCTAATCGCCTTATCCCTATCAATTTTCTTCACAACCCTCTTCGCATAAACACTCCCCCTAAAAACCTCCACAGCCTTCTCCATAACATCCGCTACCATGCCTCCGTCGACGTCCATGGCCTTGCGAACGACGTAGTTGCCGTATGGGTCTGTGACGAGTTTTACGCACGTGTAGGAGGAGAGGTGGGGACCGCCGGAGCAGAGGAGGGTGGACATTAAGGTTATTTGATCGGAGGAACCGTGGACGAGGAGCTGAGATTGAGGGAGGGTGAGAACGATTATGAACGTTTGAAAATAAGGACGAACCTAAGGACGAACCTAAGGACGAACCTAAGGACGAACGTTGGCGGTAGTAACGCTACATTGCACCTCTCACCTTCTCGATAACGTTACTCGAGTATTTCTGCCTGCACAACGGGAGGAGCCCTAGGCGTAGTATACACTGGAAGATCTTGTTCTTGTTGACCGCATCGCCGTAGCACGCGAGGTGCTGGATTATGTAGTTCCCGAACTGGTGGTTTATCATTTCGCCGATGGGCCAGTTTATGCCTTCTCCCCATCCTGACTCGATCATCCTCTGAATAACCCTACAGCCATACTGATCGAGCGCTAACCTCCTAACACCTTCCTCTGTCAGCGACTTAGCAATAATGCTCGCGGTACTCAGGAGCACGGCTTTCTGGAGGACGTGGTTAGCGTTCACGTGCGTCAGCATTGCTTCGAGTTGGCCGGCTTCGATTATTGAACGGACGACACCGTGGAGGAGGGACACGTGAATCAAACCGGCTTGGACTGAGAGTGATGAGGGAGGGGGGGGCGAGCGGGGGGGCGAACAAAAACGAAACGAACGAGTAAATTAGAATCGGAACGTAAAGCGTTGAGAACAATTGTTCACCGTCGAAAACCTAGTACTCCGTCGTTTTTTAAACGTCTTATCTCTCACCTACACGGCACCCATACTGGTCTTGAATAAGTTCCATAACGTTCCTCAAAATAAACATCTCCACCTGCTTCGGCAACTGCGGCGTAAGCGCTATAATCTTCTGCACAATATAATTACCGAAGACGTCAGTCGACAGGGTGAAGAGGTGGGGGAAGCAGTCGGAGGTTATCTGGAAGAGGAGGGGAGAAGAAGGGTGCGAAAGGTGGCTTTGGATGAGGCGGGAGCCGTGCTGGTCGAGGGCGAACTGCATCAGGTGAGGACGGACGCGGGAGTAAGGGAAGGAAGATACGGTGCTGCTCGAAAGAGAGGGGGGGGGTTGGGTGTATTTCGGAGCGTTCCTGTGTTGGGTGTTGTGGGAGTGTAGGGAGCGAAGGAAGTGACGAGTTAGTGGAGGGAGCAAAGGAAGTGATGAGCACCACCGTCCACCTCCCCTACCATTACGCGTTTAACCCGCGCGCTCTAAATGTTATTCTTGTTTCTCACCTTGCCTTATGCAACTGCCTTCCATTACTAGTTTCACAATTAGCGAGATGACTTTTAAACGTAAGCAGTATATCCTTCTCATTCTCGTAAACGTGTTTGATACCTCCGTGATGGGGAGGGAAGGGAGAAGGATGAGAGAGGGAAGGAGGGTTCTTGACGATCAAAATGCGCTCGCCGTTTAGCATGGCGTACTCGTAGTGGGGGGGGGGGGGGGGGGGGGGGGGGGG
>BRXY01000030.1:37057-94333 GCA_030267945.1 Triparma strigata
GGAGGGGAGGGCGAGAGAAGATGGGACTTGTTGAGTTTGAGGGAGTGGAAGGAGGGGGGAATGTACCAGCGGAAGGGTTGAGTTTCGAAGAGGTGTAGTAAGGCGGCTGGTTGTTGCTCATGTTGCTCATGTTAATTTGATCGTGTTCCGCGTTTGTGTTGAACGAAGACCTTGACAGTGAACTCGATGACGACGTCTGCGTTTCTCCCCAAGTCGAATCGAAGAGGCTGGCGCCGGAGTCGTTTGTCGAGTTACGTGAGGAGGAGTGTAGGGAGGCGAGGGAGGATGGGGAGGCGGCTCCGCCGTACAGGCCGAAGCCGGACAGGCCGGGCGGAGGAGAGGGAGGAGAGGACAACTGAGGAGGAGCAGGATCGGAGGATTGGAGCAGGTCCATAAGGGAGACCTTTGCAAGGAGATCATCGTCGGCAGAGGCCCGAGCGTCCTTCGTGCTGGTGGAGGGGGATGTGGCGTCGGCCATAAATTTGTTGGAGGTTCTGTGAAGGCCCGGAGGGTGAGGAAGCTGCAGGAGCGGAGTAGGTTCGGTTAGAAGATGCAGTCCGAGGATCTATTGTAAATTAGACTTACCTCGGTCCACTTATTATTGTTGTTAATATTATAGCTATGGATTGCTAGATCAAGATTGCCAGAATGCGTGTTACGATGCTGTAACGTGTGTAATTGTGGAGGACTTCCCTCTGAGCTCGATGACGGGCCTCCCGATCCAGAATCAGAATTGTAGAAGGAAGAGTCTGAACTAGACGTCGCTGTGGGAGTTGTAGGAGCGGACGATCGATTCGATAGTAGCAAGGAGGCGTCTTTAAAAGAAGTTGACCAGAGCTGGAGGCGTGGTAAGAGCATTATTTATTGTTAGAAGTGAGAATTGGCCACTTTCGCTGCGGGCAGCGGAATCAAGCATGTGCCATTACTCTATCCTTAATAGTCATTTATGACGTATGTAATGCCAATTTATGCAGATTAAATGGTGCAATTTGAACGATGTCACCCTCAATCTCACCTCGTCCATCGAAGAAGGGACAAAATTATTGAAACTGTGGAGATTTTTTTCCACTTTTGATGAAAGCATTTTGCTTGGAGAAAATTTTTGTTCACGCACGTTACAGACCGTGTCCTTTGCTGACCTCGCTTCATACGCCATCTCTGTCTCAGTAGTGGTAGTAAAAGTCTTGAAAAGCATTGTTTTATCTATTTTACACCTTCACCCCGATCAGCCTTCCATTCTTCATCGCTGCCCAAATGTCCTCCTCCTCCTCTTCTACCACTACGTGCTCCAAGTCCCTCGGAAAATGGTTCCCAACCGCAACCGTCCGCAAGACAATCGCCCTAAACCCCTCCGAAACATGCAGCCTCCTCCTCTTCTACCACTACGTCCGTCCCTCCATGTCCCAAGCCCGCGCCGACCACCTCAAAACCTTCCTAGACAAAATGACAGCCGAAACCAAGGTAGGCGGCCGCCTCCGCTGCGCCCAAGAAGGCCTAAACTGCACTATAAGCGGCACATACTCTCAAGTCCGCGATTTCTCAGACCGTCTAAAAACCTGGGGTACCTCAAGCCTCCCCGACGGCGTCAAGGGTCCGTTCGAAGAAGGCGTAGACTTCAAGTACGTCGATTCCCTCCCCCCTTCCCGTGCTTTCAAGGACGTGAAGGTCCTCCCCGTTACCGAGCTCGTTTTTTACGGTGTGAGCGAATCATCAGCTCCTCTTTCTAACGGAGGCGTTCACCTACAACCTAAAGAATACCACGAGAAAATGGAGGAGGATAACACTGTTATAATCGACGTGAGGAACACTTATGAGGCGGATATAGGGAAGTTCAACGGGCAGGAGAAGGTTGGAGGAGCTGAGTACATTGATCCTAAGATGAGAAAGTCAACTGATTTCAAGTCATGGTTGAGCAAAGAGGAGGTGAGAAGCCGTCGAGACCGTTTCGATAACGTTGTTGTTACGTTAATTGTTATTGGAGTGACCACTTTTTTTTTTTAACGCGACCACAGCAGCATTATTCTAACAAAACGAGGCGAGCAGACAAAGGAGCAGATCAAAGGGAAGCAGATCCTCATGTACTGTACGGGTGGGGTTAGATGCGAGAGGTAAGCCCCGCTTATATTCAGCCGTAAAGACAATCCCCTACCCAACCGTTTTATGTATTAATTCAAAATCGTCGCGTTTCGCTCGATCGAACCCGCAGGGCTAGCGCCCTGCTGAAGAACGAAATGGGCGACAACGTCAAAGACGTGTACCAGCTGCAGGGAGGTATCGAAAAGTACATCCAGGAATTTCCTGACGGTGGTCACTGGAGGGGCAAGAACTTCGTCTTCGACAAGAGGGAGGCTTTCGGCGTTAAGAGCATGGAAGGCGTAGGGGGCGTCGTGGAAGGAAAGAAGAAGAAGAAGAAGAAGAAGAAGACAGACGAAGAAGAGGAGGAAATTCTAGGAAACTGCTGCGTATGCGCTCAAAAGTGGGACAGATACATCGGAAAGAAAAAGTGTTACACCTGCGGAGTTCCCGTATTAATGTGCGATAAATGCCTCACCTTAAAACCCGATAAAACCCCCGGTCGCAAGCTAGAAGTAAGGTGCACTCTGTGCAAGGAGGAGGGTGTCGAGGTCCCTGCCGCGGATCTGGAACTTACGGCGAACGGAATAGGTGCAGTCAAGAAGGATAGTTCGCAAAATGCGGCGGCGCCGAGCGTGCTCAAGTGGGGAGGGGGACAGGCTAAAGAAAAGAAGGAGAAGAGGAAAATGAAAAGGAAAATGTGCAAATTCGGAGCCGAGTGTACAAGAACAGACTGCTGGTTCTCCCACGATACGTGCAAAGTGACCACAGGAAATAGTCAAAAAAAGTTCAACGTTGACAGTTAATTAATATTAATTCCAAAATATCTTTCCATTCTTGTCTTTACGCGGACTATCGGAACACTTGGCCACTTCAGCACTAGGCTTATCTGAAAAATGGCACGTTATAACCGGTTCCAATGAGCAAACTTCCCCCGCCTTCTTCCCCATCTTCCTGACATAATCGTTGTCCCCCCCCTCCTTCAAAAACCACTCCCCCATCTGCTGCATGTATTTAAGCTTGTCGTCCTTGTTTAGCGTCCAGCACATGTGAAAAATAACGGGTGAAACTTCTCCTTTCATCCAAGAGAGCATGAAGGGAGAGTCGTGGTGAAAACTAAGAACCACGGAAGGGGGTGCAGGCGATTTTGTTTTGTTAGAGTGGAGGGTGTGTAGCGCATTCTCTAAAGGTATATGTTCACGTGGGGGTATTATATTATGGTACTATGTTATATATAGTTACCATGGTCTCGCTTCGCTCGGTACGGGAGGTCCTCGACGTACCTCTTCCCCCCAGTGAACTGCTCCCTACTCAGCACTTTAAGACTCAACCCATACTGCGACGAATGATCGTTCAGCACAGAGCTCAGCGCCTGCTGGTGCGAATGGCTGACCAAAATGTTGTCGCTCTCGTACAGCAAGTTCGTCATGAGGTAGCTCGTCCTCCTGTTGAACTTGAGGTAGTAGAAGCCGCTGTTTGCGCTCCAGGGAGCGTACCGGAGGCTCCTGGCGCCGTCGTCCTCGAAATATGCGTCGAAGTCGTCGCCGGAGGTAGCCTGATTGTTCCGCAACCAGGCCAAGGGATGCTCCTGCCACGTGATATCGACGTCTTGGAACAAAACATTATAACCCAAAGACAGCGCCATGTGCACGCTCACGACTTTGACGTACATCATCTTTTGGAAGGTTTGGTCGCCGTAGGCTCTAGCCTCCTCTTCGGGGGGGGCGGGGAACGACCTGCTACCGTCGAAAGAGGTCAATCCCAGACCGTCAACAACCTCACGCGACACGTCGTCGGTTGCAAAAACTGAATCGAACAAAAGCGAGCGTGAACGATCGGATCAGATGCAGCGGGACCACTGAGGAGAAACCTCCAATGTGTTGTTTGCAGCTCGTCGTCGCTTCCCTCCTCGCTCACTCACCTATTATATTTGAAATGTCTAAATTTCGAGAGCGGGCCGAACACACAAAGTTCGCCAGCAACTCTATCACGCCCGCGTTGGCTACCATAACTATTACGTCGTTATTAACGTCCACTATTTTCTTCAATTTTGCGTCCAGTTTAGCGCTAACTTCTTCGTAACTTTCAAAGTATTGAACGAGGTGCTTCCAGTGCTTCTTTTGCGTGGCAATGTCCGGGCTTTTGAACTGATCGCTTCCGTCAGTTGATCGGCCTCTGCCGACCTTTTCGAAGTTCTTATCTAAGCTAGCTTTATTGTCGCCCCCCTTCTCTGCGTTTCTATTTAGCCTGTGTTTTTGTGTGTGTTTTTGTGTGGGTTTTGTGCGTGTGTGAGTGAGTATGTTGAGAGGGCAAGGACGAGTTAAACATTTGAGCGTATTCCTTCTTCCCCTCACCTCATGTAACGGTGAAGGGTGTAACTCTGATAGTGCTCCATGACGACGAGGCAGTGCCCGGGTGAGTCCCTCTTCGTTACGACGACGTCAACCTCTTCACAGTCGTCTAATGAGTTGGGATTACTTATCGATGCAGACTTCGGAGCTCTGTGGTGAAGGACCAGGGCGGAGTCAATCTTCTGCTTGGCTGTTTGCATGTAAAATGGGGGGATGCCGAGTGAAAAACCGATATCGCCGTCTATGAGAGAATCTGTCGAAACAACGCCTTGGGAGACCCACGATCCGGCCAAAGGCTTCGCGGAGGAGGTTGGGGAGGCGGCGGTGTCGGTGCCGGTATTGCCAGTGGTAGCGGTAGTGGTGGGGCAGGTCGGACATTTAGAGCAGACGACACACTCCGGGCACGAACGCGCCGGTGTTTCGATTCTCGCCGACTTCAGCCTCTTGATCTCGTCGTTCAGCTTCTCGATCTGCACGCTCATCTTAGTATCAGCGCTAAGTACAGCGCTATGTGAAGCAGTCAGGTCTTCCTGAGATGTTATCCAGTTGCTGACCATTCCAAGGTAGTATGACGCCACACAGCAGATGCATAGAAGCAACATGTAGGGGAGTTTCCGGCTTCCCCGGCTTCCTGTCTTCTTGTGGCGGGCATGTTGGAATATTGGATGAGAGGAGGGCATTGCTAAATGACGATGAGGAGGTTCGAGTTTAGATGGATATTTTTGTTGTTTGTTTCGCGGTTCGGAGCGCGGCGGTGTATTCGGCCAAATTCTGTTGCACAGGAGGTTTGGGGTGGTAAGCAAGTCGAGAAATTAGTGAATTTGGGTATTTGAAGTAAGATATAATTTAAAGGTTTTTCGTGCTGGCAAAATCTAATCTTTACACACATGCTCATGGCCATCAACGCTCTAAGCAAAGACATGCTTCTTCAGATCGATTGGGTCGATTCCAACATCGCCCTCGTAGATAATATCGTACGGCGCAAAGTCGTTATCTAAGCTCCTCCTCCCCGCCTCTAAGATGGCCGTACCCTGCAATGTGGTGTGCACGGACGCTAGGCTGCCGTCGTTGTAGTCGTCCGGCGTGGTTGCGCCTTGGTTTATGCTATGGACGGCGTCGATGAAGTTCTCGAATGATTTCACGCCGTAACTGGACTGGCCGGAGAACTTGCCATTTGTGGGGGTATACTTCATGAAGAGGGGGTTGGAGGAGGCGAAGCCGGAGGCATCCGTGGAGACGGTGTAGCCTCTGTGGGCCTGGTCGACATTGATCTCGCCTTTCTCCAACATCATGAAGAACCTCTGCTGGCTGTGGACGTCGCTCTTGGGAGCGACCCAACTCGAGGTGTAGACAGCCGTTCCCAAGGTCTTGGGGCCGTCGCCGTTGAAGTTCTCCCACAGCACCGTGAGAGTGATGGAGTCCTCGGTGTCGATGTCCCTGGCCTTGGCGACTCCGGTGGACGCCGCTGCGGTGACTCGCACCGGCCTTGCCGTTCCGTGAAGGACCCACTCTGAAAAGTCGACGTGGTGCGAGTTCAAGTAGTAACTAATGTCGGAAGACTTTCCCGCCCAGGCCTTGAACGTTTCCAGCTGCATTTCGTTACGACGACGTTGATTGTATTAGATTGTGGTTGTGCTCAATCTCGAATTGAGGACCACTTCAGTTGCTTCACTCTTCCCTTCTCCTTCTTCATTCACTTCTCACCTGGTGCTTGGGCTGACTCATGTAACTCGCCAAATACTGCAAACCACCCAAGGATTTCGCCCTGTCCCGAGCGTCGGCGTAGAAAGGATCAAGCCTCTTGTGAACTTCGACGCCAACCAAGACGCCGATCTCCTTGGCCCTCTTGGCGAGGGTTTGGTGATCTTTCAGAGTTTTCACAATAGGTTTCGTCACCATTACGTGCAGGCCAGCGTTGATGCACTCAAGAGCTATGTCGAAGTGCGTATCGTCGGGGGTGAAGATAATCGCGACGTCCCCAGGCTTGTAGCTCTTCACGGCCGTTTTGTACGCCAAAGGATCCACGGAAGTGTCGTCCGGGAACGTGGCGCACTCGGTGGAGAGGCCAGAGTACACGTTCCCTATCATCTTAGTCATGTGCTCCCTGATTCCGGGGAACTTCTTGCCGTTCACGCCGCACATGCCGATCTGGGAGACCTTGCCGCGGCTGCGGAAGTCGAACATGGAGAGGGCAACGACGCCGGCGCCCTTATCAGAATCGCTTGCGGTGCCACCAACATAGCCGGTGGTGTACTCGCCCGTGCCGACCATCAGGACGCTCGGAGGTGGAGTCGGAGTAGAGGATGATGCCATTATGGGGGAGCTGGAGGGAGGGGGAATGGAGGGAAGGAGGAGGGTTAGACTATCGTTTGTTGGAGGTGGAGTGGGTATGAGTCGATGATTGGAAGCTTAATTTGTAGACTAAATTAATGGATCGGCGCATGCTGTTCGCTTAGAATCTTTCATCTTATGCCCGAAAACGAAGGGCTGACTGTATCGAGTCCCGCAATAAGGCCACAGGGCCAAGACAAGGCAAGACGTCCAGTCGGGGTTTCTGATGCGGGGAAGATATAGTGATAAACGATTTTGGAGTTTTAATTTCTCTTCTCTACAGAGTTACTATTGAAAGGGGTGATAAGGCCGCAATTTATCAATAACTGGAAACGCGCGTTTGAAAAACTCACTTTTTTCAAGTGGGATATACCAGGATTTTTACAAAAGAGTAAGACGAGGACGATTCTCAGCGCGAGAATTCATTTGGCCCTTCCTGATATCAATCGATTGCCGACCTAGCCCTCCTCGACTTAAATAGTGCGCTGTAAATTGGTCAGTTTGAGATTCATTTAAACTCTCCACTACCGTTGTCTTTTTTTTCTCTCACAGGATTTTAACCCACAAACGCTCGCGAACCCTGACCGGTTCAGCCCGAACTCACCAACTCATCATGATCAATATGAACGTCCCTCGACGCGGTCTGTCTCGCCTTAATAAGCAGGTACGAGCAAGATTGTTCACGGAAAACAGATGCTGTCAATTCGCCCTCTTCCAACACTTCTTACCTCTCCACAGCTCTTAATGGGCATATTCTGCGCCGCACTTCTGACCTTCGTAACCTACTCGGCGATCACTTCGACTTCGTTGGAATCTCAAAACGATGAGCTGCAGTCATTTACATTATCTTCATCGATGCGACAAGCTCAAGGCACTAATTTAGGCACCGGGAACAAGACTTATACCCCTCTGGTGACAGAACAAGGCGAGAAGTTGGGGAGAGGGCACATGGTCACGAACCACAACCGAAAGGTGAAAGGAGGTGGTGTGGCCACGACGGCGTTGGCTGGGGGGGAGTTTGGAGTTATGGGAGGAATGCGGCAGTCTCTTGCCGCTCCTGCCGCCGCCAAACCGAAGCCTGTTGAAGCTTCGCAGTACAGGGAATCGGAGCCAGCATCGGCTGAAAGTGCCGTGCTCAGTGAGTCGGGCCCTAGCTTGTTCAATATCGTTCGTTCCACAACAAACCAACAGCAACCCTCGAAGGCCAAGAAGATGACCGTTACCAAGACGACCGTTGAGGAGGTGGACGGTGTCGTGAAGAAGACCACGGTGACTGAAGAAGTCGTAGAGGATGTGACTGCCGAGCTTTCGATAGAGTTTCCTGCTCTCAACGAAGAAAACGCTCCCGCTGCTGCCGCTACCACTGCTACTGGAACAAAGAAGGCTCACCCTCCTCGCCCCCGGCCCCTGCCCCGTAAAGCACCTGTAGCCCAAGCGTCCCAGACGACAGAGCCGGGCTTCACGGGGCTTCCGGTCCCAGTTCTCCTTTGCTCCTCGACCTTCGCCGTCTTCTTTGGCGTCAGCGTCGCCCGTCACATCCGCCACAAGGGCCTCATGAGGGATTGCATCGAGAACGAGCCTTACGACGACGTGAGGTTCAAGACCGACGTAGCAAACGAGTTGGGGGAGGAGCCTCTTGGTTATCCGCCGACGTACGGGACAGTAGGGGCTGGAATTTCAGGACAAGATCCGGGTATCAACAACGGCGACAGCTTCATCAATCGCGCCATGAGCTATGGGAGCGCAAGTTTTAGGGGGCCAAAGGCCGAGAGATTCGACGTCTAAAATTATCCAGGGCCAACGAAAAATCATAAGAACACCATTTATTTAACAAATTCTTAGTCTTACTTTACATTTGGTGCTACCGACTGCATAGCCTTTTCCAGCATCTCCATCATATTGGCTTCGACTGTCGTCATGATGCTATCCGTTAGCGCCCCTAGCTTATCAGCAACTAATCGATTGACTTCCTCCTGGAGAGCCTCTTCGTCTATCATGTTGGCCGCCTCGCTACTTCCGCTTTTGGAATCATTGCTTTCCTCCTCAACCTCTTTGTGGTCGTCATTGCCGCTATTGATTTTTTGAAGAGTTGCGGCGTCTACCACGTTGTGTGTTCCTCCGACGTTGGCGGTCGTCATGCTCAGCTGCCTGTTCCCCATTTGACCTCGCTTGGGCGCCGGTTTACTTCCACCTAATCTACTTCCACCTCCCCCTCCGCCTCCGCCCTCCTCGTTGCCTTCCTCGTCGCCGTCCTCGTCTTCCTCCACAATTGTTTCGGACAACCTTTGACTTGAAGGAATGAAGTGTCCTGCCTTTTTCTTCTTCTCCCTCGCTTCTAGCAACTTCTTGATTGAATTGACGTTCTTCTGCCTGGTCGTCACTCTTACTTGGTGCATGCGACGCTTTGCTATGCCCTTGAGCTCGTCACCAACCTCGGGGTACTCGCCCAGAAGGTTGTTCAAATTTCGTCTGTTCAAGCATTGTAGCTCGCACGTCGTGATCGCCTTGATGCCAGCCCTGCGGATCCCGCCCATGATGCAGCCTATCTCCCCGAAGTAGCTACCCTCCACCAAGGCCTTGACCTTTTTGCTGCCGTAGAAGACTGCCGCCCTACCCTTTATCAAAAAGTACATCTCGTCGGCCGCTGCGCCCTCCTTGATGATGAAGTCGTTTTCGTGCACGACCATAGGCTGCATAAGTTGGATGCAGTCGGCAATGAAAGACAACGACTTCTCCTTGAAGAAGGGGATCCGTTCGATCAAGTCTCGCTCTACGTGCGTAATAATCTCATTCTTCAGCGCCGCCGAGAGCTCCGACAAGATCTCGTCCGCGTCGTAGCCTAACAGCCCGTTGTTACGGCGCTGGATTGAGTACTCGAAGAAATTCCTCACTTTCTTGGCGAGGGTTGCTGGCAGCTTGGCGTCGCGGACGAATATGTTCACGCTCTCCATCTTCTCCCGAACCTGCGCGTTCTGGCGATTGAACGAAGTCATGATAGTTGACATGGATCCCACGACGTAGGCGTACCAAGATACTCCGACGAGCATCATGAGCATTGAGAAGAGCTGTTCCCCGATGGTCTTGGCCGAGATGTCTCCGTATCCAACCGTTGTCAGAGTGGAGAACGCCCAGTACAAAGATGCGATGTACCTGTAGCCGTTGTTATCGTCAACCATCAGCAGGCCCTCCCGGCAGACCCAGCCCCCGTCCGTCAGTTCGACCATGTCGTCTAAAATATCCTGCTCGTAAGTGCAGCTGGCTTCGACCTGAGTTAGGTCTCCCTCGATTCCCAAAAAGTACCACACGCAGCCAACCAAGTGGGTGGCCAGCATGACCACCATGATGATGTTGAACATACGCGAGACGCCGTGGTGCACATTATAGTTGTGCTCTACCTCCCGGATGAACTTTTGCAGCCTGTAAACGCGAAGGAGCTTCAGGCCTCGAAGGAGCTTCATGCCTTTGCCAAGGTTAGCTAACTTCGCGCTCCTGTTGACGCCTGAGTCCGCATTATCGGTGGAGATCAAAAGGTCGAAGGGGAAGGTTGCGACGAAGTCGATGATGAAATAGGACTTGCAGTACCGCTTGGCGATCTTCTTTAAATCGTAGACCAAGTTGGCCTCAGCATCATTCGACGGGTAATAGGCAGTGAAGAAGTTGAGTAATATGTCAATCCCGAAGGAAATATCAATAACATGCTCGATCCACTTCCAGGTGGTGTTCAGGGCCTGGATAAAGGTGATCCGGTAGGGCACATAGACAGCGATGAATAAGAGAAGGACACCAACGTACCCATCCCAGGACACCCTGAAAGTAGAATTGGGGAACATGATATACTTCGGGACGTCATCCAAGTTCTGAGAATACATTTTATTCCAATCTGTATCCTCGTCGTTATCGTTCCTCACACCGTACATCTTCAAATCTTCGGAGACGCCCTTCAGCGCAGTCGAAACCTTGTGAGACACCCTTAGCTTGTTCCAGTTCGCCTTGCCCCTTTCA
The DNA here is from genome assembly GCA_030267945.1 of Triparma strigata. Taxonomy (NCBI): domain Eukaryota; class Bolidophyceae; order Parmales; family Triparmaceae; genus Triparma; species Triparma strigata. The sequence continues at coordinate 47,815 of BRXY01000030.1, forward strand.
GAACCGCGCCGCTGGCCTGGCGCCCCTCCTTTCGGGCTATCGGGTTTGGGAGAGCCTGCGGGAGAAAGCTGCTTCCCTTTAGGAGAGGGGCTTTTGCCCTCCATCAGGGAAGGCCCTCTCGATCCTACGAAAACTTGAGGAAATTTGGCTGAACCCTCAGGCACCGTTCCAGGCAAAGGGTTCCCCTCCGAATCTACTAAGGGGTCGCCTCTGGAATCCAGTAGCGGTTTGGGACTTCCTACGCTGACTTTGGGGGAACCGGTGGGTTCTATTCCTTTTTCAGTGGGACTCACGTAATTCGGTACTTGGTCCCTCTCGCCACTTATCGAGGTTCGGGGCGAGGACTGCGTTGAACTTACGGGACTTCCGATCATTTCTTCTATTCCCTTGTCCAACTCTTTCTTGGCCCCCGCCATCAACTTGGTCTTCATTGCGAGAACAGAAGTAACATCGGCTAGAGCGGGCTGAATAGGTCTCCAATCTGTCTCGTCTTCGTTATCGTCATCATTGTCATTATCGTGGTCGTCATTATCGTGGTCGTCATTATCGTGGTCGTCATCAAGAGCCACAGGGTCGCTCAAGCTCCCGCCTCCTCCGGCTGGGATATAGCGGGGGACGAAGGACTCGTCGTCGTCTTCGTCGTAATCTATTACTAGTTGGGGCTCCGTATTTCTGTTTGGAGAACCAGGGGAACCTTGAGCGCCGGAGTCTTCATCTTCACCAAGGCCAGTTATGTTTCGGGAGGAGAGGCGCTGAGGATGGGAAACAAAGCAAACGATAGCTTAGGTTAAAGAGTAGGCCGAGAGGGGTTCAATTCGGCGATCGTCCGCTTTCGCTATATTGTGTGGCATATTCATCTTCGCTGTGTTGGACTCTCACCTGGGCCAGACTATACCCACTATTTGCTCTGCTAATTCCATGGAGATGCGTGCCTCGATGTCCGTGACTGCCGTGGCCATGGTGTGTGTTACGCTTGGATTCGTTCCTCATCATCGGAACGACCATTGTAAACTGTCAAGATAAATTTGCCGGGGGAGGGGATGACGTGCACAGTAGAATGTTTTTAGGGTGAGAAAAAGGAGGGTCGAAAGCGGGGATCGAATGAGGTTAGGGAGGCCGCCCACTGCGTAAGTGGGTAAGCAGGCTCGGCTAGTGCTGTGTTCAACGCCTCTTCGGGGCAGTTGGGTTGTGTAATAATTGGGAAGGTCTAACTGGAATGGACTGTCGACTATATATATGCAAAAAGCTGAAACCGACAAGGTCTAATTTTCAAAGACGTTTGCGAACAAGTTCTCGAGATTGCTTGACTAAATTGTAACCTTCTCCTCTGGGCAGTTTTTTCGCTGCTCCTCCATCGTCGTCCAGGAAATCAATTGTATAATTTCCAACTGAAAGTAAAGTAAACTCAGTCGCTGGGGAAATGGTGACTATCGACATCCAGCCGGGCCGCATCCGCCCGCAGACTGCTAGTGCGAGGGCGGGGAGACCTTCCACTGCGGGTTCCTCGCGTTCTAGGAGAGGTCCCGCCAGCCCAGAGAAGAGAAGGCCATCAACTGCGGGGAGGCTCCCCGCGCAGAGTAGGAGGGTGCTGAGGAGGGAGGAGGTGAGTCGTCCCGGCACCGTTGCGTAGGAGTGAACCTTCAGCTTCTGATTTTTCTCCTTCGCATGCCTCTAATTCTCTCTCCCATCACAGGACCTTGAGTTCCTGCGCTACAAGGACAAGCTGACCAAAACGATGCGCAAACTTACCAACATTGCACAAGCAAAGTACGAGAAGGACAAGGTGCATGACTGGAATGTGGCTAGAATGAAGATCCTGAAAGCGAACAACATCACTCCTAGTCTAAAGAAAACTAAGAGGCCTAATACGGCGCAGAGGGATCCGTTAAAAACCACCATCAACTTGAGCAAATATTCTACGAAGAAGAGACCCATGAGCGCTCCTGCGACCCGACGGCCTCCTTCTTTCCAGTTTGTACCAAGAGCCACTACTGTAAATTTCAAGAAATCCTCGGGCAGACCAATGTCGGCGTTTCCGAGAACTGGCCGAGGAAGCCCTGGAAGACCTGGAAGACCTGGAAGTCCTTTAAGCCCAGGAAGCCCGGGAAGCCCGGGAGGGAGTCCGACAAAAAGACCCACCAGCGCCCCTGCCGTCAAGCACACACAGTACATTCCGGAAAGGACGCACACGTTGTTTGAGCAGGTTGACCATCTCGACCATGTGGCTATCGCCAAGGACGAGAATCATTCGATGACGGTGGAAGACAAGGTGCTGATAAGAGAAAAGAATATCGAGATGGAGAAGGCGAGGGAGGGGAGGCTGGGCAAGATAGAAAGCATGAAGAGGTCGAATGCAAGGAAGAAGGACAGAAACTTTAGGTTCAAGCTTGCGCATGCGAAAATGTTGGAAGGCGAAAAGTTGCTGAAGACAGCGTCTGCCAAAAATGACAAGCACCAGTGGCTCATCGCTGCCGATTGTTTCACCGACGCCCTGTACTTGGAACCGAACCTTCCCGTCGCCCACGAGAAGAGGGGTGCCTGCTGGAAGGGTCGCAAGGAGTACCCGCTTGCCCTCGCTGACTTGTGCCAGGCTATTTTGAAGGAAAATACGCCGAATGCTGCTTACTACGCGACTAGGGCTGGCATATTTTTGAACTTAGGGAACTACGAGAGAAGTCTTAAGGACTTAAACATGAGCTGCAAACTTAACTGCACCAACCCCCACACATTTTATAACCGCTCGGTGATACTTTCGGAGCACACCACGCCACCTGTATATGAAGGCGCACTGCGAGATCTAAACCACGCCCTGAAGCTCATGGAAGCTTCCATGGTTCATAAGCTCAAGGTTCTCGGCGTTAGTGACACGGCTGTTTTGAACGATAGCCCCGTTAGCTTCAAGGTGCTGCACATGGCGAAGGAAAAGGGGGGACCATTTAATGATACGCAAAAGGATTCTCACTTCATCTTCAAGGTCCGCCTCAACAGAGGAGACATCGCTAGGAAGCTGAAATTGTACGACATCGCCCTCGTCGACTTGAAAGAGGCTGCAAGTCTGGACGTGCAGAGTGCTGTAACGTGGAATTTGCTGGGCATGACGCACTACTCCACCAAGAGCTTCGCGGAGGCCGAGAAGTGCTTCACTAATGCCATTGAAATTCTAGGCGAGGTCCCGAGCTACTTTTACTGGAGGGGTCTTTCGAGGCTGATGGTCCACAAGACCAGGGGGAAGGACGAAGTAGAGCTCTTGGGCAACTTCCTGCAGGACTCCATCGACGATCTAAATACCGCAATTCATCTGCAAATAAGTTTGGAAGAGGAGCTAGAGGAGGACACCGAATATAGGGATGTTACTGAGGAGCTCGCGAAGCTCAAGAAGGAGAGGGCGTCATTCCACAACGGTTTGTCGATGTCGTGTTTGGCGAGGGGCAACGAGAACATGAACATTAAAGCCAACGAGCACGTTGAAATAGCCCTGAGTATCGACCCTGGTGACCACAACTTCCTCCACCAGAGCGGTCTGTGCCATCTTGCCATGAACGATCGCAAGAAAGCCTTCCAAAGGTTCAACACCGCCATCTCCCTCTCCCCGAATTTCTGCCCTTCCCTCTTCAACGTTTCGAGGATCTACCATTCCACCGGCAATCTGACCAGGGCCGAGGACAACCTCAACAAGTGCATCGAACTTGGAAACGCGGATATTGACGCCAGCGAGACTTACAGGGAAAGGGGCTTGGTGTACTTTGAGAAGAACATGCTGTCAGAGAGCGAGAGGGACTTCACGAAGGCCCTCGAGTTGGCGATGAGCAACGAAATTGACAATTACTTCTACAGGGGCGAGAGCAAACGCTGCTTGGGGGACTACAAGGGCGCCTTGGAAGATTTCGCAGTCGTGGAAGCGGAGGGGGCGGGATCGGCCATCATTGAGAGCGGTCGCTACAGGTTCAGCCGAGGGGTCTGCCTCGCCCAGATAGGCGACCTCACCAACGGCCTCAAGGACCTGACCCTCGCTTGCGAGCTATCTCCTGAAGAAGCTCGCTATATTTCCTACCGAGCAGACGTATTGGCCCAGCTGGGCCTCTTCAGAGAGGCTGAGGAAGCCTTGGCGGAGGCGGTCGCCGTGCAGAAGAAGATCAATTCAAGTGGGCTCTGGTCGTTGCTGAGGAAGTTGTCAGTGGCCCAGTTCAAGCAAGGAAACTTCGCTACTGCGGAGAAGAGCTTTCACAAGGCACTGCTTCAGTCCAAAAGGGCAACGGACCATCTAGAGGTTGCTGACCTCTACTATAAAAGAGGGGTCTGCCTGGCGCACTTGAAGAAGTACTCGCGGGCCTACACCAACTTCGACAAGGCGCTGTCCTACGACGTCATCTGCCACAGGCCCGAAAGGATCCTCTACCATCACGAAAGGGCGAAAGCCGCCCAAATGTGCAAGAAGCACCACGAAGCTGTGGAGGACTTCTCGACCGTCATCAAATTGGCGCCTGACGACCACAGGGCGATTTTCAGGAGGGGCTGGTCGTACAAGAGCCTTGGACTATTCCTACTTGCGGCGGAAGACTTCGAAAAGGCCAGGGCGCTTCAGCCCGAGTGCAAGCTTTACAAGCTCAACTACAGAGCCATCGGAAACGTCGAGTGCATCGTCTTGGGCAAGCCCGGGGAGGAGATCATTCCGCTCAATTTGCTCGACGAGTTTCAACGCCACACGGCGCAGTCGGAAGGACTGTAAGACGCCAGGGTGGCGGTGAATTGTAGAATATTGTTTAATTTGTATTCATATAGGTATTTCGTTGTTTTTCATTTTTTGATTTTGGAGCAAAGCTGATCAGGAGAGGGGAAAAAAAAGGTCGGAGGGAGAAAATTAGGAAATCGAAATTCCCTGAAAATTCTGTATTTTCTGTCATCGTTCAAGTTGTTGGATTGAATCGCTCGACTCTCACGAACTACACACACATACAGCCCGCGTCTACACGTCCGAGAACGTGCGTGAATTTTATAGCAAGCAAATTCCTCCTGCAATTTGCTCCGACGCCGACATGGACCGCCCATCCCCTGTTCCTTCTGACGCCCCCGCGACGAAGCGCGCCCGAACGAAATCCAGGACGAACTGGAAGGATGGCCGCCCGGCCGTGAAGGATCGTCAGCGCGCCGCTCAGAAGAGCACCCAAAAGAATCAGTTCTCGAGCCCGCGTCATGTTGTCGCGGCCGTGAGTGAGAACCTTGCCCGAGAGACTTGCATCGCTAGCATCGATTCTCTGAACCCCCTGACTTTGACTGTCTTCAAGCAAGCAAACGGCCAGACGTTCAATCAGACGCTCATCACCCTTGAGATGATCTCTCCCGACGAAATCCTCGTCAACGAAGGTCGAAAGGGGAGCTTGCTCGCCCAGAAGATCTACGCTTTCTACGAAGAGAAGAGCCGGTTTTCTGACCCCCTGCCGCAGGCCAACGACCAATACGAAGACCAGGACCAAGACCAACCGAAAAAAGACGAGGTCATGCCGACGGCGACAGTCGTCAAATTCGTATCCCGCGGCTCCTTCGATCAGACGAGGGGAGCGGAGTTGCTCGAAAAGCTGGCCCGCCCTTCCACATACAACCCCGAGATTCTGTCCGATTTCATCATTCCGTCTTCGACCAACGCCGTCCTGAGGTACGCGCAATCTTCCATTGGCGCCAGCTTTGCGCCCCACACCCTTCGCGTGGAGTACAATTCTACTGAGCTCAACGGGAAGATGAACATCGATCGCTCCTCGATTCAAAACCTCGAGCTGCTCTCCAACGCTCGAAATGTAAAGGGGAAGCAGTCTCTGTTCACCTGCCTCAACAATACGGTCACGTCAGTAGGGTCGCATCTCCTCAGGTCGAACCTCACGGCGCCGTCAGTCTCCTCCTCGACCATTGAGGCGCGTCAAGATCTTGTCGACTCCTTTCTTGGGGATGAGATTCTTTTCTACGACGTTTTGGAACTCTTGCAGCGCCTTCCGGATCTAGAAATGATGCTCGGCGGTCTCGTCGTCAAGCCGTCGTCCGTGACCAAGAAGAGCGTGACGACCAAGACGACAACCATGGGAATCGCGAGTCTTGTGTGCCTCAAGACCACGCTTCAGGTAGTTCCGATGATAGCTGCGGCGTTGGAGGGTCTCGTCGCCGACGAAGAAGAGGAGAAGAGGGAGAAGGAGCTGGGTGAAATGGGAGCAGACGATGCCGCGGTTCCCTCTGATAACTCATCCGACTGCTCCGATTCCTCGAAGAACGTGCTGGCCAAGGCAATCCTAGGCGCTCTCGGAGCTCCTGAGCTGAAGGAGGTGCTGGTCGCGGTGGAGGAGATTTTCACGTCTTCAACGGCGTACATGAAGAATAATCACGCGATGCGCCACCAAGAATGCTTCGCGCTCCGTCCCAACACTGACGGCATCATGGACGTGCTTCGCAAAGCCTTTTTGGCCAACGTGGACGACATTTACGCCTATGCTGAGGATTTGGCCGAGGAGTGTGGCATCACTGTCGCCGTGAAGGAAAAGGCCAAGCGCGGCTACTACCTCCAGATTCCGGCCGAATTCGGCGCCCGCCTCCCACCCGTCATCACACAGCCAGTCAAATCAGGACGCTTCATCCATTGCACTACAGACGAAGTCTTTTCCCTCAACGCGAGGGCGCAGGAAAATGTTCAAGACCTCCTGCTTCTCACCCACCTGCGCATCCAGGAGGTCCTTGACTACGCGAGGAAGCGCATGGACGCTCTGGCTTCGATGGTCGACGCCGTGGCCCTGCTGGACATGATCCACTCGTTCAGCGACACCGTCGCCAGCAGCAGGAAGCCATGGACCCGCCCCGTCGTCACCGAGGGAGGGAACCTCGCCATTCGGGGCGGTCGCTACGCGACTGACTTCGAGAACGTCAACGCGGGGATGGTAGCGACCAACTACGTCTCGAACGACACGATGGCTCCTTCGGGCTCCAACTTCGTCCTCATCACCGGCGTCAACGGTGGCGGAAAGTCCACGTACCTGAAGCAGGTTGCGCTAATCGTTATTCTTGCCCAGATCGGTTGCTTCGTTCCGGCCGAGTCAGCCTCTATTCCGCTACGCAACCTCATCTGCACACGCATTGGGACGGGCGATGACTTTGAGCACAACATATCCTCGTTCATGCTCGAGATGAAGGAGATAAGCTACATCTGCAACGCCGTGACCGATAAGAGTTTGATCCTGGTTGATGAGCTGGGGCGCGCTACGAGCAACGAGGACGGGGTGGCCATCGCCTGGGCCGTTGCCGAGAAGCTCCTCAACACGAAGGCCATCACCCTCTTCGTGACGCACTACTCCGGCCTCAGAAGGCTCGAGGACTTGTACCCGAACGTTGCGAACATCAGTTTCGGTACGGTTGACGACTCGAATAAGGTCGTCCAAGATTTTCAAGTCGTTCAGTCGGCATGCACGGTTGCGTCGAGCTACGGGATCGACATGGCCGCCGTCTGCGGCTGGCCGCAGACTGTCGTTTCTACCGCGCACGAGGTTCGCGAGTACATTATAAAGATGATTGGGGGCGACGGCGGCGTCAAGATCGACACTGGCCTGGGGGTGGAGGAGCACGCTGCGAGGAAGCGTCTGAGCGTAGCGTCCAAGAGCCTTGCAGTTTTGGTTGAAAGTCGCTCTACCTTATCTGAAGACGCCGTCAAGGATTGGTTGGACGGGTTGGAGAAGAAGCTGGAGGAGGGCGACGCTGAGTTGCTTGAAAACGATGTTGAATGAATGAATTATGTGAAATGTGTGTTTGTGTGTTTGTGTGTTTGTGTGTTTGTGTGGGGGTATTCGTAACGTTCATTAGATGGATACTTAGAAATTTGTGCATAAAAAAATCGTTTTCGTTTGTTATTAATTTTCATTGACATCCGCATCAATATCCCTCCACGCCACCGGGAATTCTCGGGGGTAGAACGGCGGCCTGATGGGCATATATTGAGCCATCTCGTTCGTTTTGTCAGTTGGCGCCGTGTACCAACTCTTGATCAATCCATCTTTGTTGCTCCCGTTCAATTCGTCCCCTCGGTCGTCAAAGTAGCCCCGCATCCTATTGATGTAGCCCGTAAATGTGCTGAAGAAGGTGCCATAGAAGTGCTCGCCCTTTGTCGTAATCAGCTGGTCGAGCATTCCGTAATAGTTTGGATTCATCCCCTTGATATCGTCCTCAAAGTCGTCGAGAAAGTAGACGTCGTAGTGCTCTTTCATTAACTTCCAGTAGCTCTTGTCGAATTCGTCCGTTCCTATAAACACTGTGGTGCCCGGAGTCAGGTGCTCCTTAGTGTTTTCGTACAGCGCTTCAGGTTTGAGGCGGGTTTTCTTGTACTGTGAGGGGGACGGGGAGGTTGCGGAGCGGGGAATGGAGCGAGCGACAATTAGAAAAAGTAGCAGCCTCAAAAAAAATTCAAATGTATTCTCACTCAGCTTCTTACCTGAAAATCACCCCTTCGAACGTGCAGCGAGTCAAATACCCCGCCTCCATCAGGGTCGCGGGCCAGCGATTTTTTGCGCAAACCCTCAACGACCTTGGCAGCTACACAGTAGATTTCGTCGATGTACCGAACGTGATCTCTGACTAATCTCTTCGCCCACAAATCTGTCCTCCAGTCTTCGCAGAATATGGCGCAGTAGAAATGAGTTAACATCCTAAATCCACCTTTGTGGTCGACGGGGAAGTGGATGACCTTCGCATTCTGAAACGCGCTGTCGTACACGTGCATGCTCTTCCTCCCGGCATAGAACTCTCTCATGCGATCTTTCGGATCCGCAGACGTGGATGTCGGATTATTTATGAAGGTGTTCTTTATTTTGTTTTCAAATCCCTTCTTCATGTCGCCGTCGAAGACCTCCTGGTCTAACAGGTAGGACATGTCCTCGAAGCTACTCCTTTCCGGATCTTGCGGGATAACAAAGAAGTCCTTCGTCGTTTCCATCTTCTTCACATAGCCGACCTTTCGCAAGAATTCGTTGAGCGGCTTAAGGTCGTATGTGTTTGACCAATCGGCCAGGCCGTCATTGGGCGGCGGCACAGCGCGGCCAGTGTCTTCTCCCGTGCTGTCGCTGATCTCGTTTAGGCCCGGGTGTTTGTTTGCCTCCCTTTTCAAGAACTCCTCCATCGTGATTATGTCAACCCCCTTCAGTTCTGCAGCTATGTCCTCGAGATGGAAGAAGTCCGAGAAGGCCAGCTTGTTGTTTTCCTTGTTGTCCTGCGTTGTGAGTTGCGGTGCGAGGCGGGAAAGAAGGGAAGCGAAGTGGCAAGTCAGAACTATGTAGCGGTAACGTGACTTACAATTTCAGTTTCTCACCTTGTCCTTGTTCAGCAGGTACATCCCCTTCGGAGGAGGCAGCACCAAGGTGCGACCGGTCACAGCAGCAAAGACCAAAATCGTCTCCATCGCCATTCGTATGTTGTTCCAACCGCCCTTGTCCGCCTCAAATGTGACATATTTCAGAGTGGCGGTCTTGTACGTGGAAACCCACTCAGAGTCCTGCTGGATATCCTCCCAGTATACCATCTCCTTCACGGCCGCGACTTCGGAGGCAGAGGTCTGGGAGGGGCACGTCAGGGTCGACAGCTTCGCGGAGGGGCCGTGAGGAGAAATGAGGTGCGAGTTTGGGATTTTTGACGACGCGTGATCGTGGTCGTGGTCGAACGAAGGATGCTGCTCCTCCTGGTCGTGGTCCTCGAGCTTGAAGGTATGCTGCCAGGTCGGATTCGCTGGCGTTATTTTCCACTGCGAGCTGACCTTGTGCACCGCAAACAAGAGGAGTGCAATGACAAGGGAGAGTGTTACCAAGACGAGACATCGGAAGGAGATAACCTTGCTGGACGGCGCGGCGGCGGAGTGGGGGCGTTGGTTTTTGGACCGAGGGCCATTGATGCCGTTGGTGTCGGTTGGGTTGCCGTTCTTGGATCGTGTGTGTCGCGTCATTCGAGGAGCAAACGGTTTGGGAGAGCTCATCTTCCGCGGCGGCGAAGTGAGGTCCAAAAAGTGTGCTCTGAAGATTATTAAATGCAGACGCTTGTTGCTTTTGAAGGACAGTTTGGAAATTGGAGACGAGCGTAGTGAAATTAGGAATTTTGGGGACGTCAGAGGAAAGATATTGACGGTTTGAAAATTATTCTGGTGAAAAATGTTCTAACTCGCTACAGAGAAATTTTTGTGGTCAATTTTGGTCATATTTTTAATTTTGAGGCCTCTGAGGGACATACACTAATGTTAAACTTTCCAAAAAAGTTCAAAAAGGCCATTTTACAGGATTAAAATCAGTGATTAAAAGCTTTATTAACCATATAAGGACCATATTTGGATAACTATGGATATTTAAGAACTTATGAGAGCGTTTTATAATCGTTGAGTTCTTTTGTAGATTTTTTAAAGTTTTTATTTTTTATTTTCAAAAATCCATTTTTTGTCCTTCTAAATTCTTATTGTTCCTCTTAGAGGCATTTAAGTGAATAATATGACCAAAACTTGTCAACAAATGGCTTGGAATGTGTCAAAGGACGAAAAAGTCCTAAAAATCGACGGAAAAAATCGATGGGGCAAAAGAAAGAAGACTTAGGAAACGCTGGGGAACTCCCACAAATCCATGTGGGGTCCGGATTCATTTACAAATCGATTATGTCATTCACCCCTGCCATGCAAATTTTTGAACTCCTCGACGTTGATTCCCTTCTCGAACCTCTCAACGTGCTCCATCTCGCTCAATCCTACTCGATACCCGTACATTTGTGCCCCCTCTACCCCCTCCCGTCCCAGTTCTTGCTCTAGCTTTGAACGCACTGCGGCGACGATCGCGTCCTCGCCCCACACCCCGCCCTCCCCAACAAGCGCCTCGCCCTCCCCTGCTTGGTGCAGGATGTTGCACGCTATTTCCCACCGCCCGCCTCCGTAGGCCAGCGTGAGAGCCTCCACGTCCCCCTGCCCGGTAATTTTTCGCACCGCCGCGCTGCACTTGACTGCGACGCCCCTTTCGCACTGAACGCGCACATTGTAGTTGGTGATAAATTTATCGAGCACCCCTATGCTAACGGCATTGATGCTGGGTCCGCTGGACTGCTCGAACCACCCCTTCTCCCTGCGCACCTCCCTCAGTCGTTTGTACTCGCTGCCACTGCCACCGCCACCGCCATCACCGCTGATGTAACCATACTCAAAGAGCTCCACGCCTCCCTCCTCCCCCATTCTGCTACTATTCAGGCCAGCAATGTACTCGGCCAAATTCGCGCGCACCTCGAGCGCGCCGCTGGGCATCGCCCCGGGGGACACCTGCTGGTAGATGGACAGGTTGTCAATGAGGCCCCCAAAAGCTGGGTGCCTCGTGGTATCATCTGTCTCAGCCTTGGACGGTTCGAGGCTCTGGGCGTATTCGAGGTAGGACTTGAGGGTATCCGAGAGCGACTGCACAGACGTGGAGGTGAAGTGCAGGCTCGTCCTGTCGTACACCTCGTCGGTGAAGGCCGCAGAGAGCTTTGTATCATTCGCCTTTCCACCCATAATAAGGAGTCGGTCAAAAACAGAATTGGGAACGCTCTTCCGCGAAAGACTAAGGTACAGGTTCGAGGCGAGTAGGCCTTTCACGCGCTGCATGCTTCGCTGTTCCGGTTCAAGTAAACGCAATTACGATTTTGCTCCCTCCTCTTCCCAGACAGAATCTCAAAAAGGCTCTCTGCGCTTCAGCATCCGACCTGCAGTAAATCCTTTCCCCATTCCACCCCCCCCAAACATAGACACCCCATCTCCAAATCCAAAAAATACCCTCCGCGAATCCCCCAACTCAACCCCAGCCATTCCAAAAACTCGAAAAACGTTGCCGCAATGACCCCACTCCCATGTTCCCTCCTCCCGCTCCTCGTCGCTCTCGTCGCTCTCCTCCTCACCACCACCCTCACCCACGCCGTCGACCAGACGAAGTTTAGAACCTGCACGCAGACTGGCTTCTGCCGTCGCCACCGCAACAAGGCGCCTGCAAACGCCTACACTGCAGCCCTGCTGTCCTCCAATCCCAACGAACCCTACAAGTTCTTGCTCCATCCGGGCAAGGGCTACACGCAGACCCACCCGAACCTCAGCCTCACTGTCGACCCTCTGTCCAATGGCGCTGTTAGAGTAAGGGTGCAGGAGAATAACCCTGCCACGGCCAGGTGGGAATCCAGCGACATCCTCCTTCCCGACGGCCTGGTCCGCTGTTCCTCAGCCACCCACTCTGAAACCCCGCAAACCGTGACGATATCATCCTCCTGCTCTTCCCCCGACGGTGAAGACCCCGCCGACGTGGTCGTCTCCCTTTCGCCCTTCAAAATCACCGTCAAGCAAGGTTCCGAGGTCCTGATGTCCATCAACGAAGCTCAGGTAAGAGGCTAGGGACTCATCAGTTTCGTTTCTTAACCGGCTGCGCTAGTGTAGACATATTATTTCGATTTAATACTAACTAACTAACAAACTACTAACAAATGACCAAATACAACGAACGCTTCGCTCCTCTGTACCCTAACAGTTGTTCCACTTCGAGCACAAGCGTTCCAAGCTTGGGGTTCCAGAGCCGACCGCTCCAACGCAGAGCGACCCGGCGGCCGACCACCACAACGGAAAGAAGATCGTGGGTTATTGGGAGGACGGTTTGGCGAGGTACGAGCGAAAACCTGCACCCTCATCCCTTGTCCCTTGATGGCAGCAGAATCTAACCCGACTCAATTCAATTCCCCACTCCCCCAACCCCACTCCCCCCACCCCCAGGTATGAGGATGGAACTACGGAGGTCAAACCGGTCGACGACGTCGCAACCATGGTGAAGGAGGACGAGGACGGTTTCTGGGAAGAGAAGTTCCAAAGCCACCACGACGCCAAGCCCAACGGCCCCATGAGCATCGGCGTTGACATCACCTTCCCGCAAAAGTCCACCAAACTCTACGGAATCCCCGAGCACGCCTCCTCTCTCGCCCTGCACGCAACTCGACCCCCCCCCTCCCCCCACTCCTCCTCCAAAGCGCCCAAGTACAAGGACCCGTACAGGCTCTACAACCTCGACGTTTTCGAGTACGATCTCGATGTCCCCATGTCTCTGTACGGTTCAATTCCTCTCCTGATCTCTCACTCCGTCGATACCGGACGGGTCGCCGGCGCGTTCTTCAACAACCCCAGCGAGATGTTCATCGACATTTGGGAAGGCGAGGGAATGGGGAGCCACTGGATGGCGGAGACCGGAGTCATGGAGATCTTCCTGCTCGTCGGTGGCTCCAAGGTTTCCGAAGTCTACAAGCAGTACTCCTCCCTCACTGGCACCCAAGCTCTCCCCCCTCTCTTCTCCCTCGGCTACCACCAGTGTCGCTGGAACTACAAGGACGAGAAGGACGTCTATGCGGTGCATAAAAAGTTCGAGGAGCACGACTACCCCTATGACGTCCTCTGGTTGGATATCGAACACACGGATGGAAAGAGGTACTTCACGTGGGACAAGAGATTCTTCCCCAACCCCGTCAAGATGCAACAGACTCTTTGGGAACAGGGTAGGCGAATGGTGACCATAGTCGACCCTCACATCAAACGAGATAACAACTACTACGTCCACAAGGAGGCGACTGCGAAGTCCCTGTACATTAAGAACGCTGACGGCCACTCTGACTTCAACGGCTGGTGCTGGCCGGGCGACAGCAGCTACCTCGACTTCACCGAGGAGAAAGTGAGGAAGTGGTGGGCCGAGCAGTTCAAGCTGGACAAATACGTCGGAAGCACGCCCCATCTCCACATCTGGAATGACATGAACGAGATGAGCGTCTTCAATGGGCCTGAGGTCACGATGCAGAAAACCACCAAGAACCTGGACGGAGTGGAGCACAGGGAGGTGAGAAGCGCCGAGGCTTTGATTTTTTTTGATGTGAGCTGAAGTGGGCGACAGCTGGAATTAAATCTAACCCTCCCACAGTGGCACAACATCTACGGTATGCTGTTCCAACGCGCAACCTCGGAGGGCCTCGTGCTTCGCTCCGGCGGTAAGGAGAGGTCGTTCGTACTCAGCAGGAGCTTCTACGCCGGATCGCAGCGATGGGGAGCAATCTGGACCGGCGACAACGCAGCCAGGTGGGACCACCTCGCCGCTGCAGGCCCGATGCTCCTCACCATCAACACTGCCGGCCTGTCATTCATCGGCGCTGACGTCGGAGGTTTCTTCGGGAACGCAGACAGCCAGCTGATGGTCCGCTGGATGCAGTCAGGAGCCTACCAACCGTTCTTCCGTGGCCACGCTCACCACGACTCCGCCAGGCGAGAACCCTGGCTTTTCGGAGACGAAGCTCTTCAAATGCTTCGCCAGGCCGCCATGGAGAGGTACGCACTGTTGCCCTTCTGGTACACGGTTTTCCACACGAGTTCCATAACTGGTATGCCCGTGATGCGACCGCTGTGGATGGAGTACCCCAAGGACGCCAACTGCCCCGCCCTTGACCACCAGTGGCTCATCGGCTCCGATCTCCTCGTCTGCCCTGTCGTGCAGAAGGACGCTGTCAAGGTAAACTGCTACTTCCCAGGAAACCAAGACTGGTACGATGTCAGGACCATGCAAGTGCAGCAGACTCCCACCTCGAAATGGGCAAACCTCGATGCGCCTCTCGACACCATCCCCGTCTTCCAGCGCAGCGGCAGCATCATTCCCAAGAAGATGCGCCTCAGGAGGTCCACAGAAATGATGAAGAACGACCCTTACACACTCGTCGTGGCCGGAGACTCTGCGGCTGGGGAGCTATACATCGACGACGGCCATTCCTTCGACTTCGAGAACGGAGAATTTGCCAAACGGAGGTTCGACTTTGCCGACGGCAAGCTCACCAACACCAAGCTAGGAGGAAATTGGGGGGCTAACGGAACTTGCAAGGACTGGATCGAGAGGATCATCTTCATGGGTGTATCCAAGAGACCGTCCAAGGTTGTGACCAGCGGAGGCCAGGAATTAGAATTTACATATGATAAGAACACGCTCGTGGTGAGGAAGCCAGAGTTGGGCGTGGTCGACGATTGGACTTTACAAATCATCAGCTAAGACGAGAAAGTAGCAGAATCATTGTTATAAAATAAAAAATAACCCCCCCCGCGAGCAATTTTTACTCATCAATACCACATTCAATTTTGAATACATCAGCTAGGAGTCGAGAATATGCCTGCCGAACTTCTATCGGGGGCTTGTTCGGGGTCATGGCCGACCCAATCTTATCCCATCTGTCCTCCCCGGCCGGGTGCACCGTCAGAAGCTTCTCAAACCGAATATCATCCTCGGCTGTCCACGCCGCCCCAACCTGCGACCCTCCACCCTCAAGGTTCAGCGACAAGGTAGGGTTCAGGTTTGTCTGTAGGTCGAGCGCAGAAGATTGAAGCTTAATAAAGTACCTGTAGGCGTGGGAAGTGACCTGAAAATGTAGCGAGGGGTCAGACTGGCCCACCGAAGCGGCAGTTACGGCGCAACTCACCTCCTCGACAGGCCTGCCAATTTTTGTTGCTATATTGGCGAACACTTCTGCGCCGGGCCTGGATAATGGAATTGAGGCAGTTGCCTCTGACAAGGCATCGACGAAGACTGCGTGCTCGCCTTCAGTGAATTCACGCGACGTCATTTGCAAGAAGCCCAGTTGCCACGGATTTCTTGTTTAAAGTAAATTTCCGAAGATATAAAGATATATCCCAGTTTGTCAGTTTGGAGGCTGTCTGATTAGTAGAGGAGCAAATGTTTCGGGCAGCAAAAAATTCTTTTACGCATCAATCTAACGTTCTGAAAACGAGGGGGATTGCTGCACGGGTGAAATAAGAACTCTGCGATAATTTTTAATATAGCATAAGCGCTTCCAATTCTCTTATTCTCAAATGAAGACTTCCCCCGCATCACCACACCAGAGCTCCTCCTCCCCTTTCCCCAATTCTAAATCCCTATTCCTCCAGAATTCACCGTTGGCATCTCCCTCCCGCCTATATCTATCTACCAGGTCCCCCGCAATGGCTTGTATGACTTTGAGGTCCTCCTCTCCTCCCCCATTCTCCAGCCTCTGCACGCACTTCGCGAGGACCCTGCTCTTGATGTCCGCCAGGCCGACCCTCTCCAAGAAAACGCTCAAACACAGCAGACCCCGCCGGAAGTCACCATCCTTCAAGAACATGCTCTTTAATATGAACGGCAGCACAACGTGAGCCGTGCTCTGGAGGGAAGCGACGGAAACCGACTCCAAAAGGCAATTCAGCAGGGTCAAGGTGTACCTGGGATAGACGGTCCTTATGTTTATCATGTTGACGACGGTGCTGAGGCTCACTGTGTTGTGGTTCTTGACGCACAGCTTGTGGAAGACCTTCAAAGGGCAAGGTGAAGTCAAAGAGTCTAGCAGAGATGGGGGCGCGCTGGAGTTGTCCAACTTGGGCCTCTTGCTCGGCGGCAAGGTGGTCGGCAACGGCTCCGCGTTGTGGTGGGTGAACTCTACTATAAGGGTCGATTCCGAGGCATTTTTTTGCGCGAGGGCGAGGGAGCGGTGGTGGGCCGGCTGGTGGATGGGGCCCAGGCCGTGGACCTGGTCGTAGCCCAGCTGACGGATGGCCGCATTGAGGTCATCGAGCGTCAGTGTGGGGCTGCCAGTGCTGCACTTCATGCCGGCTCTCCGCAGGGCCAAGCTCTTAGAAAGGCTCAGCACGTTGGTTAGGTGCTGCTGCGTGAGCTGAGACAGGGTTGCCAGGGCAGGCGCCGAATTCGACATATTTGGAGAGCGGCGGCGTGAGCAGTCAGCGCGGTTGCTTAGATTTACGTGTTCAGAAAGGCTATCGCTGCAACGGCCTACGCGTCAGGAGGGGAAAGGGTGGTGAACGGAGGGAGGGAGCCCGTGTATGATCGGCAGCTTGTGTATTTTACAAAGCCTGAAGACTATGACGCGCTTTGAATGGTCAGAAACACCAGATATAGAGACGTTGCTACAGTGATATATGATATGCGATGTAAATCAGTAATTTACTAAGCGGGAAGGCACTCAAAAGAGCTCAAATTTCATAGACAAAATCAGACAAAATCAACAAATCTCATTTTTCACCTGGGTATTCTCCACTGCCTGAAGCACGTGCGCCCCGAATCCTAAATTCACATTCGCCTTTTCCAAAGCATACCGCTCCCACTATTCAACCACAGTCACAATCGCGGCTCTTGTCCTACTTTCTACACAACACAATCAACGCAAACTAATCCGCTAATACCCGGACCCGGATTTTCCCGCTTCCACGCACCGCCACCTCCTTCCCTCCGTCTAGGCCGCGAGATCCACCATGGTTTCGGACTCGTTGGTAATCCCCCTCACCAAAACATCCCCTGGCGAAACAGTTGAAATCTTCCCGTCAGGTGCGTGCGCGCCTTTCCCCCTTTGTGTGTTTCTCACTTGCTAACGCTACATCCCCCCTCCCCCCCTCCCCCAACCACCCGCAGAGCTCTCCGCGACTGATCCCTCCGACATTCTCAGCCTCCTCGAATCAGAAAACGCCTCCCCTGAACTCTACTTCCAGTGCGCCGTTGGCTATCATCGTCAAAACCTTCCCGAGGAGCATGACCAAGTTTGCCAAGCGGGCATAAAGCTCGACCAGTCCCTGAACATGAAGACGGAGAAGGACAAAGAAGCACTCATGAGCTTGTACTGCTCGCTGGCGAGCAGCAGGATCACCAGTGCTGAGAGGCTCAAGCAAAGTTCCAACCTCGATCCCTCCGTTCTCAAGGCTAAAATAGAAGAGATACAGAGCCAGGCGCAGGATCTGTTCACGCAGGCGGACAAAATAGACCAGTTCTATTCCACGACGTGGTGCTCGAAGGGCCGAATGCTCCTTTCTCAGTACAACAAGAAGGCCAGCGACGGGGTGGCCACCTTGGAGCGTGCTAAATATTACTTCGAGACATCCTTGCGAGAGTCGGGACGGGTGCTGCCTGCCCTGATGGGAATGGCCAACGTCATGTACCTGGAGGGACACTTCCAGAAGGCGCTGAATTTTTACGCGGAAGCGATCAAGAACTTCCCGGAGGAGTCTGGGTCGGAGGCTCGCGTTGCCCTCGGCATGTGCTGCTACAAGCTCGGTCAAGTTGACCGCGCTTACGCTTGCTTTCAGAGGGCCATCTCCATAGATCCCGCGAATGTCAGTGGCAGGGTGGGAGTCGGAGTCCTGAGGATGAGGAGCGGAGAGAGGGAGGCGGTGGAAGAGGGAGTCAAGCACATCGTCAGGGCTAGGATCAACGACACCAAGAATCCCATGGTCAACAACCACCTCGCGAACCACTTTTTCTACGCGTTCTCGCCCCACCCTGGTACGCTCAAGTTCGGATCCCACAACAAGAGGAAGGCCAAGGCGACGGCAGGCATCGAGGTGGAAGTTGGAGACGAGGTCAGAATAGGACTCGACGAGGTGACTTATGTGACGGCGGTCAACCAAAGCGCGGGAGAGATTGAGTTCGAGGACGAGGTCAAGACTTCCGGCGAGCAGAAGTGGTACAAGAAGGACTACAGCAAAGTGGAGGAGTACGCTAAAACCGCGTTTGGTGGGACTACCGTCCCCTCTATCCAGGCGGAGAGCTGCTGGTTGATTGGCAGGGTCAGTCACGTGAGGAAGGAGTTCGACCAGGCCGAGAAATTATACAAGAACGCCGTCAAGCTCGACCAGGCCTTCACGCCTGCGCTGTACGGCTACGCCCAGATTCTGGTTCGAAAGAAGGATTACATCCCAGCCTGTACACTTCTTGAGAATGTCCTTAAGGCGTGCCCCAACTCTCCCGACGCCTTGGGACTTTACGGCGCCATTCTCGCCAAGGACGGCAACAAGAGAGCCAAGGCTCTCGAATCCCTCAAGCGCGCCGTCGAGCTCAAGCCTGAGGACGCCAACGTCCACCTTATGTACGCCACGGTCCTGAAGAACAACGTAGTTGACTTCCCCACCGCTTTAGAAGCTTACCAGAAGAGCATGGACATCACTTTGAAGGCAAGCAAGCCGGTCTCCTCGAGCACCCTCTCCAATGTGGGAGTGCTTAACTTCTGGAGGAAGGAGTACGACGACGCCGAGAAGAAGCTCATTGAGGCGATCGCGGCCGAAGGCGTAGTTTGGGAAGGAGTCAAATCCACCGGAGATATCATCGCCAAGGGCGGGGACGCCGTCGTGCCTTCCATTTTCAACCTCGCCCGCCTTTACGAGGAGAAGGGAAAACACGAGGATGCGGTCGCCATCCATAGAGAGATCATCAACGCCCACCCAGCCTACACTAATAGCTACGTCAGGATGGCCACTATAAGCAGGGATTTGGGGGCCATGAAGCACTGCGCTGCGTGGTTGGAGCAGGCTTTCGCTACCGCCACCGACAACCAGCAGCTCATGTGCCTCATCGGGCACTTCTGGTTCGACAACAAGGAGTTCCAGAACTCCCAGCACATCTATGAGAAGCTGCTGAACGAGGGCAGCGACACCATGCACCCTTACGCCAACGTGGCCTTGGGCAACATCTATTTCGCCAGCATTGGCCTCTCAAATGGCGAGAAAAGGGGTAAATTCCTCAAGTACTCCGAGGATTACTACGTCAAGGCCCTCCAGAAGGACAGCGGCAACGTATATGCAGGGAACGGCATTGGGTGCGTTCTTGCCGAAAAGGGTGAGCTGAGCAAGGCCCGAAACGTCTTCCAGCGAGTCCGCGAGTGCTCCAACGACTCGATCCCGTCCACCCTCTTGAACATGGCGCACTTGATGCTCGCTCAGCAGCAGCACGCTCCGGCCATCGTTCTTTACCGCAATTACCTCGAACAGAACCACGCCGAAGCCGGCTCCATCAACGTTCATTTGTACATTTCCCACGCCTACTATGACTGGGCTAAGGCCTCCGAGGCTACCATGAAGACTGCCATGACGGAGGAGGCCGCAAGGCTCGACGAGAGGTACCGCAATTCGCTCGACTGGCTTGTCAAGGCCAAGGCAATCGACCCCGAGAGCAAGCGCTGCTCCTACAACGAGGCCCTCGTGAGGCAGGACTTCGCCGTTGCGGTTTTGAAGAAGGGCACAGAGGGACTCAAGAGGAGCTTGGAGGACGTCGAGGGGGCCATGGTTAACCTAACAACCGCCAAAGAAATATTCACTACCCTTTCCGAGGTAGACAAGGAATCCAAGCCCAAGCCCGCCTTCCCCGTTGCCAAGTGCACTCCCTACGCGGAGTACTGCTCCAAGCAAATCACCCTCTGCGAGCAGCACCTCGCGCACGAGCAGGAGAGGGCCGAGGAGGACAAGAAGAAACGCGAGTCGCAGATCAACAACGCGAAGCTCCTGGCGCAGGAGAAGATCCTCGAGAAGCTCAAGGAGGAGCAGCGGCTGGCGGAGGAAGAGGAGAGGGCGAGGAAGATGGCCGAGGAGAATGCCGAGAAAATCAAGACGATGACGGGACAGTGGAACAGCGCCCAGAAGTCGAAGAGGAAGAGTGAGGGCAAGAAAGGCAAGAAGAACCCCAACGCCATGGAGGACGACTCGGACTCGAGCTCGGACGACGAGGCCGTTCCCGTCGCCGGCGAAGTGAAAGAGACCTCCGTCGACGCGCTGTTCGGAGGGAGCGACAGCGATAGCGACGACGACGATGTGCCAAAGCCCATGGAGACGGAGGAGGAGGAGGAGGCAGCCCCGCCCAAGAAGAAGACAGGCGTTGGCGCGCTCTTCGACTCCGACAGTGACGACGATAGTGATGCCGGAGGAGGGGGGGGAGAGGGGGGAGCCGATGGAGGGGAAGAGCCCTCGGCCAAGAAAAGGAAGGTCATCGCGGACGACGACGACGAATGAGAAGAAGAAGGTTGAGGAGAAGAAAAGGATTACAAGTTTTCAGCCAGTGGCTAATCGATTTTCGATTTTCTTCTTCTGATTATCATGAAATTTACTTTCCTTCCTGTTTTTCTTTAACGTGTAAAATTCCATCTCTTGGTTTCCGTGCGTTGCAGTGCATATCATTGTATCGCCAGTCGCCGTATTGCTAACTGTCAGTACGGACCCAAACAGTGTTTAAAAATACTTCTAAAAGACGTCCGAGGTGACACAACCAAGTGTGGAAGATGTCAAAGTTTGTGATTCCAGGTGCAGCTCCGGAGCAGCAGACGTTGGACCGGTACTCGCGCCAGATTGTCCTACCCAGAGGTTTTGGAGGCGTGGACCCGATCACTCGTCTCCAGAACTCCACAGCCATCATAGTCGGGCTGGGAGGCTTGGGCAGTCCTGTTGCAACGTACCTGGCCAGCAGTGGGGTGGGCAGGCTCGTGCTCGTGGACGGCGACTCGGTGGAGTCGTCGAATCTGCACCGCCAGGTGATCCACTGCGAGGCCACCGTGGGAATTCCGAAGGTGGTGTCGGCCCAGCGGCGCCTGCAGGAAATCAACTCGTCGACGAAGGTGACGACCGTGCAGTCTCACGTGACTGCCGAGAACGTCGACACGCTATTCAAGGACTTCGTCGACTCCCGAACTGTCTTCTTCGACTGCACTGACAACCTAACGACACGATTGATAATCAACGACGGCGTCAGTAAGTGTTATCCCAAAGTTCCGATAGTGAGCGGCAGCGCTGTGTCATTGTCCGGCCAGGTCACCGTGCTGAATACAGCGAACGGTGGCTGCTACAACTGCCTCCAACCAACCAAGCCCTCGTCGATGAGCTGCTCGACGAGTGGTATACTGCCGAGTGTGTGCGGGATAATCGGGGGTCTGCAAGTTAGTCAGGGCATCAAGTGTTTCTTGGGGAAGGACGACGGAGTCCTCTGCAACAAGATTCTAATGTACGACGCTACGTTTGACGAGTCCTTCCATTGCTTCAATATCCCAAAGAACCCAAAATGTCGCACTTGCTGCAGCAGCAACGGCGACAATCTATCGACCATGACCAGTTTCAGCGGCGCCTCCTGTTCAGATGCCCTGAATCCGAACGACTCTAAAATGCTCCCCGACTCCTACGTAAGCAGCGAAGAGTACGACAAAAGTCCCGACTCGTTTGTCACCCTGGACGTCAGGACGGAACAGGAGATAAGCGTGGGACACCTGAAGGACAGCATTTTCCTCCACAAAAGTCCGAGCATCATGTCCGAGTTGGTTTCGTCGGAGAAGCCAGTCGTCTTCGTTTGCAGAACCGGGATCCGCGCCCGCCAGAGGCTAATCGAGTTCGAAGGACTGGGGGGCAAGGGCGGGAAGGTGTTGAGGGGCGGTTTGTTTAAATGGAAGGAGACGTGCCCTGAGTTTCCCCTGATATGAATTAAGAATTGAATATATGAACGCTATTTTATATTACAAATTTATTAATTATTCAATCAGCAGGTCCTGCCCTTGAATTCGGGCCTCTTGCTCATCTCGTCCGCGGTCCAGTACCACACGAAAGCAGGGAAGGCGAGCATGGTGCCGAGCAACCAGGGCACGGAGGTGCTGTCGAATTCGAACGTCTTCTCCGTGATCTCGCGCTTTCCGTTCCACTCCTCGACGTGCTTGTTTTTCTTGACATCCATCGATCCCCATCGGCTGTAAGGAGGGGGAAGGCGCGAGGGAGGATTAATTGGGTGGGAAGGGGAGGGTTAGAGCGGCTCATATCTGATGGGCGCGAATTGGCTCGAAATTGTATGAAGGAGGAGAGGAGGGGCGAGGAGACGGCGGACCTGGGCCAGAGATACACAAGAAATTACCATGGACTCAATGTAATTTGTGAACGACGTTCGACAAACACCAGAAATTGATGTCCAATATCGCTCCGCGCCAGGGGAGGTGAAATCGACCCAAGCCATTTCATTTCCCATGGGGACGCTGGTGTGAATTACGTTCGGTCCTCACTCACCGCTGTGCTATCCGTGTCCGGGAGGCCGTGCGTGACAACAATCTTGAAGCGAACATCGAGTACGGTGATGTTTTTGTTAAAAGCTGAATTCTGCGGCCCACATAGCTTCTGCTCCGCCATGAAATCCGCCATTCT
The DNA here is from genome assembly GCA_030267945.1 of Triparma strigata. Taxonomy (NCBI): domain Eukaryota; class Bolidophyceae; order Parmales; family Triparmaceae; genus Triparma; species Triparma strigata. Next base: position 70,790 of record BRXY01000030.1, read on the forward strand.
ACTCCTTCTGTACATCTCCACCGCAGCCTCGTTCAGAACCGGATTTGGTCTCGCTGGCCAGAAATCCCATGGCCTGTCCGCCTCCTCATCGCGAATGCAGCATGCTGCACGCACCCCTGCCTTACATGCTGAGCGCACGTTCCCCTTCTCTAAGTACCACGGCCTCGGGAACGATTTCGTGCTCGTGAACGACCTGGACAAGGACGCCCCCTCCCTGACTAGCGAGGAGTCGGCCAAGATTTGCGATCGCAACTTCGGAGTTGGCGGGGATGGCCTCATCTTCGCTCACAAGTCGAAGAAGGATGGCTACGACTTCAAAATGACGATCTACAACTCCGACGGCACGGAGCCTGAAATGTGCGGGAACGGCATCCGCGCCCTCGCCCAGTTCGTGGTGGACGAGACGGGCCTCGGTGACAAGCTCCCCGTGACTTTCAACATCGATACTCTTGCTGGCCCAATCCTCCCGCAGGTCAACGAGGATCGCTCCATCCGCGTGGACATGGGATACCCCATTTTCACCGCCGCGGAAATTCCTACCACTCTTTCTGCCAACTATGAGGACGGGGGCGTGGTGGAGCAGACTGTGGATGTCGGAGGGGGCAAGACCGTCAAGGTTTCGTGCGTCAGCATGGGGAACCCCCACTGCGTCGTCTTCAACGAGGACAAGCTGATCGACGACGAGGAGTTCAACGTCGTGGGAGCCGCTTTAGAAAGCCACGACGTCTTCCCTGCCAACACCAACGTCGAGTTCGTGTACGTTGACTCCCCTAGCCACCTGACCATGAAGGTCTTTGAACGCGGCGCAGGCCCCACTCTCGCCTGCGGGACTGGTGCGTGCGCGCTCGTCGTGTCAGCCGTGCGAGCAGGCAAGATCCCGTCCGCCAAAGACGGTATCACTGTTACTCTGCCCGGAGGAGACCTGATTATTCACTGGGCGGGAGAGGGAGAGAAGGTGTACATGACGGGGCCTGCAGTTATGGCCTTCAAGGGGGAGGGCGTCGTTGATCTAGTCAAGAGGGGTAGCAAATAATAAATAATGACCGTCTATGTTGGGAAAATTGTTTTCTTCTATCGTCTTATCCCCTCCGCCAAGTTCTTTTCGCTTAATTTTAATTTAATGACTGCCAGGCGTGCACGTCTCCCAATCCGCCGCAACTAGCTCCCCAAAGCCCAGGAAAGGGTGGCCGTCGACATCCGTCCCGGTGGTGTTCATCCCGTGATCGAAGCCGATCGAAATGTTTTGCCCGACGGGCAGCTCATCGGGGTTGATGCAGAACTCAGAGCCCTCCTGCTCGAGGTGACCGCACTGTCCCTGGAGCGAGTTGTAATAAGCACTCAAGCAGCCGAGGAGGGAGTCCCTTCCATAGCCAGCGATGCCGTTGATGTACACCCCCCACAGGAGTCCCTGAGAAGCTCTCGACCACCAGGTATCGAAGTTCGCATGGAGGCCGACGAACCAAGCGAAGAACCAGTGGTGAAAGTGGAAGAACGGACTGCTGCCCACTGCAGCGAGCGAAGCGAGAATATTGGTGTTAATGATGAATTAGAACTTAAAAATTATTACTTAGACCTTAGAACGCGACGAATTGTAGCTTCTTACCTGGGGCGCAGAAGACCGCAAAGGTGAGAACGATCTCCAAGGCCCTGCCGATGAAGACTCCCTCCTTGATGGCCTTAACAACGTGGGCGATGACGTTGACGAGGAGGCCGAGAGCAGCAGCCCCGGCGAAGAAGTATAGTTCCGTGGGCCAAACGCACATTATCTGATACATCGAGACGTTGTATCGGAAGACGGACCACTCTGTCATGGCAGAAAAGAACCACGCCGACAAAGCGAGGGGAATCAAGTACCCCAGGGTGTCGCAGCCCTTGTTCTTCCATCCACGTCCGACTGCAAAGAAGGTGAATGCGTCGAGAGCAATCGCGTGCAGATCGTACAGCATCAGGTGCTCAATATCATAGATCGGGTCATGCTCGTAACCCAACTTCCTGATCAGCCTGTGAAAGCCAAGGATACCGCCGGTTGTTACAACAGCGAACTTGAACGCACGAACTCCCCACTCGGGAAGCGGCTCAACCGTATAAAAAATCGGGATCGGGATGGTAAAAGAATCAGGAAGGAGGTTGGTGGTGAAGATCCTACCGAACCTCGACTCCGTAGGCATGGGGGGAGCACTGGGCTCAGACTCCGATCCGTTCTGGCCGGTGGGGTTCTCCTCGTCAAAGGAACCCGAGAGCGTGCTGATCTGAGACGCCTCGTTGGCGGTCACAATCTGGGGGGGAAGGGTTTTGGGGTGTTAGACTTACCAACAGTTCCGGGGCCAACGGAACGACAACCCCCAAAAAATTGGAACACATATGACGCACCTGCATTTGAAGCCCCTGCTCACGCTCCATATTCTCCCTGAGCATTTCGTTAATCGGCATTTTGATTTACGATCCTGATGGAATCTTGGGATGTGAACCTCTGTGGGATTTTTACAGTTGTGTGAGCCTGCGAGAACCCCCCTTAATTAATCTTTCCCCATAGTCGTAATTGAAGTAAAAACTTGACCGGATCGCCATAAAACCGATAGCAATGGACGTATCTAGTTCGACGCCGCCAAATCCTCCCCACTCCACTGTAAAACCTGCTGAAACCAGGGTCGGGCTCAAGACGGCTCCCTCTTCATCAAAAAGGGGAGAGAAGAATGACACAGCAGGACGGGGCGAGATGCATTCCAAGAAGCTCGCCCTCTCCTCCTCTCCTGACTCCCCTGAGCCCCAGACACTTCCTCTGTCTCCCTCTGCATCAGTAGGGAGCCATAAGCCTACCGACGCAGGGCAGGACGAGGTGCAGCCCAAGAAGCCTCCTATTTCCTCCTCCCTTTACGCCCCCGACAGCACGTCTCCCGCACCAGGGCGACGCCACTCTGCTCATACAACTAGAAAACCCTCGCCATTAGAAATGGATGTGGAGACTCGAGAAACATCGTTTAGCGCCGACAACCCCCTGACGAAGGAGAGGGGGAGGGAGGGGAAGGTGCATTTGAAAGGCCACGCTCTCGCAGTGACAGCCGCTTTCCGCGCCGAGCGACTGGGTCGAAATCGAGCAGGAACTTGGATGCAGAGTACCGCGAACATGATGGGGCTCAGTGCTGCCCCTAGCAAGAGTGAGAAGAAGAAAAGTACCACAGAGAGCGACTCGTACCCCAACCCCAACCTCGCTCGTCCTTGGCGTTGGCTTTTCGCTACGTTGAATATTGTGGTAGCACTCCTGTCTTGGATGCCCGCCTTCGATCCGAACGAGCGATCATTCTGGTTCTGGATTGGTCTCAGATTCACCTTCATTCCCTTCTCCTTTTTATTCACGGCAGTGTTGTTTATTTCCTGCCCGTACGAGGGACTCCAGCCAAGTCAGATAACGGCCGCATTAGCAACCCTAGCGGCTGTTCTCCCGGTATTCGTCCAACCTTATAGAAGGTTGGACGCCGAAAACCACTTCACTCCCTTAAATTTGAAAAGCCCCGAGGGTTATATTTACCTGTTAGCTTACATTTTGGGAGGTCTTGTCTGTGTTTTTAGGGTCAGACAGGTCAAAAACAACCAGGTCTCTAAGGAAATAGTTTATCACGTCGTTCTTAAGAAGCTTTTACCGTTATCTATGTCCCTGGTCCTGATGATGCTGTACTTCATTTCGCCGGTCGGAAAATGTCTAGGCCAAAAATACATCTACTGGACCTTAAAAAACCCCGGACTTGAGAATGAGTGGGATCCTAAATTGTTTTTCGTTTGCGAAGATTTAATCATCAGCTCATCAGCGCTTCTCACCGTGTGTGTGATTTTCTTCATTTTTGCGATCTACATAACGCCCTTTAACGACAAGGACCAAAACACTACTGAGGAGCAGAGCAACAACAACGAAGATGGCGACGTCGATGATGGTGGTGATGATATTGATATTGATATTGATATTGATATTGGAGATGATATTAGTGTGATGATGGAAGTAGTTGACGAAAATAATCTCATCGACCGCCTCATCATGTTTAAGTTTCCATTCATTCAGCAGGTTACTATAATTGGCGTTTTCGTAGTAACATCATTGTCTTTATTTGTCTACGCTACTCAGACTGAGTTTTACAGCCTTGATGAGTGGGAAAGGGAGTACAAAAATCGAACAACTGTCACGGGGCGCTTCAGCAGGACCTTAATCAGTTTCACCCTAATGGGGATTAGTTTTGGCTTATTACTCGCCAACGCTTCTGCTGAGCATCCCATCATCCAGAGACTAGCTCGGAACCGACTACTGACAAAACTGGAGAATTCGATGAGTGGCGTGAAAAGCACCGAACTTGCCCCGTTCTACCGACACTTCTGCGTCATCAACGTCTTTCTCCTCAACTTTGCTACCGCTGGGTATGTCTACTGGACCATGGAAACCGGGCGCGGAACGCACGTGATCCACATTTGGTACATCATCATGCAAGCGACCATGCCATTGATTGGCCTCCTCTGTTCAATTCATTTCCTTTCAAGACCAAAAGTTGACGTAACAATATTGGACAGGCTCTTTTTCTCTGTTCCTGCAATACAATCACTCTGCATAATCATAGCCACGATCGCTTCCGAAGAACCATATGAATTCAAACCACGTAGTTGTACGGACTTCGACTCAACAGATACACGTATCGGTCTCCTAGGCCCTACCCTTATCCTGATTTTCTTCCCCGTCTGGCTCCATTATGCCGAAAAGGGGCGCCAAATATTCCGTAAAAAGGGCCAAGAAGACGAAGCCGCAGATGAAGAAAGCAAGAAGCGAGTCTTCCAGAATCACCTTGCTTATATTCTTCAAATGTCAATCCAACTGGCCCCGTCAATTTTGTTCCTATGGTCTGAAATTATCGGCCAGTTGGAGAACGTAGATCACTTAAAAAAACATCAATCATGTGAGGGCTGTGAAGTTAGTCTTGACGAAGTAATCAATCTCGTTGACTGTGACTTGTTATCATCATCGGACTTACGCTGAAATGCTTGTTTACGAACTTCTTCGAATTCGCCAAGCCCAAAAGGAGTATTAGTGAAGTCGTACAGGGTAACGCCTCCGCTATAGTTTTATTCTTCTTCTTCGCGGAAGGGGCTAACATCTTCCTTCTCAGCGCGTTTTACGGAATAACTCGTGACTTGGACATTACACGCGCCCCTGATCTTTATCACACAGTCGCCAGTGCGAGTACGTGGGTAATGTACTGGTTGACGGTACTTTGGTCGATAGTTTTCACCTGGCACGGCCATTATTTGGCTGTGGAACACGACGTCGAACATGTCGGTGTTGCTGAGCGAATGAGACGTCTTAGAGCTGCAATAAGGCGAGGTTTAATGAGACTTGGGCTAGAACGCTCCATTTCAATTGGAGTTGAAAGCGAAAAATGCGAGTGGAGCTTCGGGGCTGTCTTTATTGCTCTGCTGGTCCCGATTACGATCTTTACTTTCTTTTTGACGAGCCTCGTGTTCAAAACCACAGGCGACGATCGTTGGGTTCCCTTATTTGCAGTAGGCGACGACACTCTTTACCCTTTATACGGGATAAGCGTAGCTCTTTTTTTCGGGGTAGCACACAAAAATTCGAGCAGGATGTGCGCAGCTATAATCTTAACGCTGATGATTGGGTCAACAGTTTTGAACCTCATCTTGCAAGTTGACGACGCTGAATTTCCTGTCTTCTACCGAACTTACATACCCCGATTGTTTTTATCGCTTCCATTACAATTTGTCCCATTATGTCTAGTGTGCTCTACACCAATAATTATCAAGAGAATGGAATGGCGTTTCGACCAGAAGATTTTAAAAAGACACGCTCTTATTGAAATCCCATCAGTTGTAATGACCGCGATCCCCCCCATTGTGTACATGAGTTGCATGAGCAGCATATGTGCCTTTGTTGAATACGAGCAGCAACGTAACAGAAATGGAGAGGTGACGTTTGATAGGCTTCAACAGTGTTACGTTATTACGTACACAATCAGACCTCTGTTGTGTGTGATGGTAGGATTCAGCGTAATAAAAGGGTTGTTCGGTCCCTGGTATGCCACGTCAGAAAGCTTAAAGGTGCAAGTTATTAGCAGCGGCAAGGGCTTAACCACAGGAGAGTTCCTGGAATGCTTCCTGTTCTTTTTATCCGCAGGCATCGCGATCGTTATGTTCGGCCTCACCAACGAACACGGAGAGGAGGGCGAGGTAGCGACCTCGGCTATGACAGTGTTTTCCTGCGTTTTTGCAGCATTCGTACTCTCACAAATCCTACGGATATATAAGTTTGAGCGAGCAGAGATGAGAAGCGAGGAGGGCAAAAGTGAAGCTGAACTCAAGGACAGGAGAATTAAGAGATCGTCTTCCAGAAACAGCAAAGACAATAATAATATCTTGGGTCACGTGGATTTGAATCCAGGATTTTACTAGAGGACGCACTGGAGGACGCGTTAGTAGGTTCAAAATTTGATAATAATAAAATCTAAAAATATTGCTTTCATTTGCCGAACCGCCGAACTCTCCTCTCGAAGTCGTCCTTGACCCGTCGCAGATCCTTCTCCTCCACCTCCGGCCAGGTCTTCTCTAGGAAGAAGAATTCTGAGTAAGCGCACTGCCATATCAAAAAGTTCGAAATCCTCTGCTCGCCGGAGGTGCGCAGTACAACGTCCAGCAGGGGCGGTTTCGCCGCAGGCGGCAGATTGAGGTGTTTGAGGGCCAGGGGAGTTTTCGACCCTCCGGAGAGGTATTCTCCAAAGCCCTCGTCGTCCATCTTGAGGACATCTTCAAAGTCGACCACCTTGGATTTGAAATCTTCCACCACTCCCTTCACCCCGTTCAAAATCTCGTCCCTCCCGCCGTACCCCACGCACACGTTCAGCACCATCCCGGTGTTGTTCTTGGTAGCTTCGACGAGCTCCACGAAAGCCTCGGCGACTTCCTTGGGCATTTTCTTCAACCCGTCGCTAGAAAACAGCTGCACGCGTAGGCACCAGTCGTTGGCCTTACTAATCAGCGTGCCGCAAAAGCTCATGAACACGTTGTGCAGCGCCTTAAGCTCCGAGGGGGGGCGAGAGTAGTTTTCAGACGAGAAGGCGTACACAGTCAAATGCGAGAGGCACGGGGAAGGGGAGAGCTTGCGGAGCTTTATGCACCACGAGATGAAGTCGACAAGCTTCATGCCGCCGTCGTAGTGGCCGCGGAGGTAGCCGGTGGGAATTGAGGTGTTGGCGAGGGACTCCTCATTGCCTCCTGCATCAGCATATTTTGAGCGCCCGAAACGACGGTTGCCGTCCATTATCACCCCGAGGTGCAAAAGCGAGCGCGGCGGTGGCGAATTGGGATTCTCGCTCTCCACCTGCGGATTCGGCAAATTGCCCTTGCCCTTCTTCTTCTTCTTGCGCATCTTCCTCCTTCGCTTTGCGGCGGCGGCGACCGAGGGATCGACCGAAGCATCTCCCTCCCCCTCCCCTCCCTGCTTGCCCGGTCGCAGCAGCCGCGCAGCGCTCCAAGCGCCCACCATTATCGTCATTGCGGCGACGAAACTGACCGTCAAATGACAGAGGAGGATCGTGTCCAGCTCCATGAGCAAGCCAATTATCGGGCCTATCGTTGTTGTCTCTGTCATTGCTGTCATTGTTTGGGGAAGAAAAACTTATCTAAGGACGATCAGGTTGAACTAGGTGCGCGCGAGGAATCTAATCGTATGAAAATGTTGCGAGGGAAGTTCAAGCGACGAATCGCGACAATCTGTTTTGGGACTCAAGCCAGGCCAAATCCATGCCTGGCAGACTCAAGGGATTCCAAAGGGTGCTTCTCAATCTGCTGGTTGACCTGTGTGTGAGTTCGTCGCCAGGCTCGTTACTGGGCTTTCTGGGACCATTCCCCCCGTACAATTACCGACAAATTGGCACCATTCTCCGTTCGCCGCTCACCGTTCATCTCGCTAACCAACCCTTTACAATACCAGTTGCGTCCCGCACTCAACTAACTAACGCGTGATAATTACCGACAACAGTACTTCATAATTATCCCCTTAAGCACTTCGGCGATGGATCTTGGCGAGACCCATGACTGGACCAATCCCGCTCTCCCCGACTCGGCCTCCTCAGGGGCCACTTCAAAGCCCTCTTCAAAGTCACTGCACCCCGATGACGATGAGTCGCTATTGGAAGTAATGAATGGTCAGCAGCGAGACTTCTTAAACAAACGCCTCAAGTTCCCCCTGCCTCTGGCCAGATTTGTGACAGGTAACCTTTTGCCGGACGAAATTTTGCCCGACTTCAGGTTGCTTGGCCAGAGCATCTTTCCGACGAAGGAAGTCATGAGGGGAGTTAAGTTCTATGTAGTGACCTTCGCCTTGATATACGGGATCAGGAATTACGTCAGGGAGGTGAGAAGCGGCGAAGAGGTTACGAGGACTAGGTACCTCCACCCTATTCTAATCCGTGAACTCCAATCTTCACGTTCGCCGTTCCCCACTACGCTCGTCGCAGTCTAAAATGGAGATCGACGAGGATCTCACTGTGGCCAACTTCAAGGAATTCTACTTCCTTCCGTGCCTTTGCGACACCCTCGTTTACTTCGTGCTTGGGAGGCTGTACAAGCGACGGGGCTGTGACTGCTTCAACCTCTTCCTGCCCATGGTTTTGGGAGCCTGCTTCATGTCTTGGCTCTCATATATTCCAGGTAAGAAGCTGCAAGGACGAAGCCAAAACCACAGTACCGTTTGCACTGTAGTAACGTTAGGGATTAATTTATTTGCCCTCTATCAACGCCACTTCATTCTAACTCGTCGCTTCGCTCCTTGCTACGCTCGTCGCAGCCCTGAACACCAGCTTTAAAGCGTCCTCCATCCAAAACCAATGGACCACGGAGACGTGGATATACTCTTGCTCTCTTACCGCAATTGTCTTTGGCTTCGTCATTGCACTGGCCGTGATCGCCGCCAAGGAAGGCATCCTGTTCGGGAGACTGGTGGAGTTCGTTGCCGTCTCCCTCATGGCTGTCATGCCACTCGCTAGCAGTCCAGAATTTCACCCCCATCACTGGTTCCTCGCGATTCTCATTGGAGTCCACATCAACCAGAGGTTCTGGTGGAGCCTGATGTTACAGTCGTTCATGTGGGGGGTGTACATCAACGGTATCGCTGTCTACGGGAGGGACGGTTTGATGGGCTGTGATGAGGTGAAGTACAGAGCCGAAAACCTGCAGTGCAGCTTTTACGACGACGACTGGAGGAGGTGAAAAAGAAGTTGGATATGCATGTACGTATGTATAGATGACTAAAAAAGAGTAAAAAAATTGACATTTAAAATAGAACTTTCTCCCAAGATTAAAGTCGCAGCATTCACTTATTGAAGCTAGTACCACATCTACAACGTGACCATCCTGTCACACACACTAGGGGTAGGGCCCTAAAACGCAAAGCAACCCCCAGCCCGCTCGATCAACTTCCAAAATTTTCTGAATCATCAGAATTCTGTGAATTAATTCTGCTCCCCCCTTGTCATCAATTTTAAAGGTTGGTGACCGTGAACCGATCGCTGCAGCGCCCTGAAAGGTTGCTGATCTCGTCCATCGTATACTGATATTTGCTTCTCCTACCTCCGAATCACCGACTAGTCGGATAGCAGGCGTTAATTGACTATTAAAAAATAGTTCTGGTTCACCCGCCCTAGCTCCGGAAGAACTGCGCACACCTCTCCTTTTTCGCCGCGAGAGGTTGTCATCGTGTTTAAGTGCGGTGGACTGATACATTGCTATCACAGTGAGGCCACTCAACGAAGCTTTCGAGACGATATTGAGCCCCACCACTCCTTCCTCCAAGTGCAAGTCGTCGTCAAGACCAAATGGTTTCCTAAAGTCACAAATATAACCACAAACAGCGCATCTACCCCGCCAATAACTTTCTTACCCGGCTTTTCGCACATCAGAACAGAAGTCCAATTCCCAAGTCAACAAATCCTGAGAAGAATCTCCAGCACAGGATGAAACTCTTAGCACTACTAACACTAGTAGCTGAACTGACAGCAGTCGCGGCCTACAAAATGCCCCCTCTTGATCCAAAACTAGCGAAGATAGCGGTGGGGAAGAGGAACAAAGTAGACATCGTAGAGGTGAGTGCATTTGGAGCTTGAGCGACGTCTTGGATGTTTGCCATCATCTAACTCCTCTCGTCGTTGCAGACATTTTCGGCCCTGAAAACAACGCTGCAGAAGCACCGAACTGACAAGAATCAGAAAACACTAGACTGGATTACGGAGGCAGACGCCGACGCCGAAATGAACGTCCGAAGGGACAGAGAAGAATTCCTTAGAGAGTACAGAGAAGAATTAGATAGGGTGAAGGGACGAGTCCCGAGGGGAATGTTCAGTCACCAGCCTCAAAGTAAACTAGTACCCACGACCGTCGCCCCCCCCAGTAGAGTGAGGCACAGCATCGAGAAAAAGAAATGGGGAGTCGAGGACCCCAGAGACTACTGGTTCGACAAGCGCATCCACACGTTCGGCAACACCGGATTCACCGGAGGCGTGCACGCCGTGTGCGCCCCCATCGCGACCGCGCTCATCGACAACCTCGCCTACGATGGGAGGAGCGTTAGGGAGGAAATAGCGGTTGAGCTCAAGAATAGAGTCGGGGGAGGAAACAAAAACGTCCTCGACATGTGCTGTGGAGTTGGAATATCGACGAGGGCCTTGGCCAAGAGCTTCAACGAGGACGAGTCCGTAGTTGTGGGGTTGGACACCTCCCCGGAGGTGAGAACTACGACAAAAATCTACTAGGAGCGAAGAGACGACTGCGACTGAGAATGGGTTATATCTAGCGAAACGACGATGCCTTTATGCAACTCCACCTAACATCACGAACCCCACTTCCTTTGCGACTCGCTTCGCTCGTCGCTTCGCTCGTCGCTTCGCTCGTCGCTTCGCTCGTCGCTTCGCTCGTCGCTTCGCTCGTCTCTTCGCTTGTCGCAGATGCTCGCAATGGCCAAAATGCAGACGACGTACTCCAGCTTCAAATCCACCTTCAACCATGCGCTCGAGGCCCTCCCCGAGTCCACCAGCAACCTCTTGAGCTTCGTCAGAGGAAACGCAGAAAAAATGCTCTTCAAGAAGGGAACCTTTGACCTCGTCACCATCATGTACGCGTTCCACGAGGCGCCCAGGGCAGGACGGTACAAGATGCTCCGAGAAGTCAGGCGCGTCCTCAAGCCCGGAGGGAAGCTCGCCATCATCGACATCAGCCCCGAGTACACCCCTTCGGCGAGCATGCTCGCAGGCGAACCCTACGTCATCGAATACCAGAAGAACATCCACCAACAAATGGAGAAGATCAGGGGGTTCGTTGACTTGGAGTACAAAGTCATCGTCCCCGGGCACGTCGGTATGTGGCTCCTTCAGAGGAAGGAGGAATACGTGTTGGCCACCGAGTGATTTAACAGGTGATTTAACAGGTGACATTGGGAAGGGAGAACGGGGACACACACACACACACACAAACAAAGCACGACACAAGAGACGGACAAGTTCACAGTCACATTCAACCACCGCACACTCATTCACACGCGCACACACACAACAACCAAGACAAACGCACGAAAACACGCCCGTTCGTTCATATACATAAAACAAACATACATCATAACTCTCAAAACAAATCAAAGTTCTCTTTTTTCTTGCACTTCGTTCTCGTTTTGGTGGAACCATTCGAGCGATACTTGGCAAAGCGGTGCAATGTCAAACATCTCCCTTTCTCCCCAAGTGATTTCAGGCCCAGGCGTCGTCCCCTCGCTTCGCTTGGGGTTGCAGGCGAAGTCGAACCACTTTCCCCTTGGACCTATGAAAATGCAAGGCTCTGTCCCTGGACCGTCACAGTCGTTGGGCTGTCCGGAAACGTCATCCCAAGGATACTCGTTGTTCCACTCATCTTCAGTGGTTGGTGATCCCCATCGAATGGTTGGCTTGTTCGTGCCGTACTTTCTAGCATCGAGGAAGTGCGGCATCCGCAGCTCTTCCGCGATTTCAGCGGCCATACGCGCTAATTCTTTATTTGTCAGCGAAGCTAGCGAGGAAGTTTGGTGGAAGTAGCCGCGACACAGCTCGTTCCCTTCCTCCACGCCGGGGAAAGAATGGTCAGCTCCAGCTTCAATGTGCCTGCCCAGCGAAACCAGACAAATCTCATCGTTGCAACGATGCGGGTAATCCTCGAAGGTTTGATCGCGTCTTCGTAGCGGGCGCTTGGCAGCGAGCGTTACCCTCCTCATGATCCGAATCGCATCCGGGTCGTCGGTGGCTTGGGTTTCGGAGGACGCCCTGTGAACCAATGCGAGGTTGTCCATCACCAGCAAGCTTCCGGCGACCCACTCGTGCCTGTAGGGTCCAACCTTTTCTATCGCTTCACTAATTTTATCGTTTATGTCATCCGTCTCTTCTCTCGTCAGGGTTTCGCCGTCCTTCTTGTAGAGGCCTGCGAGCGTACCGAGGCCGAAAAACATGGTGGGACGACCGCTGGCAGGATGATGGTGGGCGAGGGGCTTCTCAAGATTATCCACGTGCGAGGATGTGAAGTCGACGTTTAGGAGAAGTTCCTCGGGAAGGGAGTTTCGGACTTCCTCCAGAGGGGCGAGGAGCGTCGCGGCGCCCTTGACAGTCTGCTCGCAGTATAGAAAATTAGCCTGGTGCGGTATTTCGACGACGTTCCCGTCGCTGTGGAAGCCCTCAACGCCTACACCTACTAGGCCGTGATTTTTGTTGTTGCTGAAGACCGCGACGCGAGGATCCTTCTCCCCCTCCCACGGAACGCGGTTAGGGTGCAGGGACTCATCGAAGGCCACCCCGAATAGTTGAACGAAAGTTAGTTGATCCTGCCACGTTAGGCCATCCTGCAAAGGAAAATGAAGGAACCTGTGCTCATGCAGAGCTCTCTTCAAAGCGTCCACCGTCACCCTTGCCTCTCCGGGTACGTCTTCGACGGCAGGATCCGAGTCTAGCCTTATCGAATCGTGCGAGTTGAGAAAATTTGTTATATTGAAGCCGTCAATGTCTGCGCCGAAGTTTGACGATCGCGGGAGGATCTCGAAGCTTTTTGTAGGAAGTAGTGAGTGGAACAGGAAAATTGAGGATAGCAGAAGGAAAGTAGGGAGGGACAACGTGGGACGACGCATATTGATGTGGGCTTTAAGACTCTGAGTGGGGGGAGGAGGGCGGGGCGGGGTTGGGCGGGCGGGTTGGGGTATTTTTTTGTTCCTCTCTGGGAAATATCAAATTGGATTGATTGTGTGTCCTGTTGATTTATTTATCGCCAATTTACCTCTAAAAAATATAGGTGTAAGAGAGTAAACACTCATAATTACCAACATGGCGTCTCCCGAATCGACAACGACTGCTGAACAGTTGTTGAAATGTCAAGAAACACTCATAACTGTCCTGGGACGGCTCGAGCTCCAAGACAAGGAGATATCTGCGCTGAAGGAAGTCAAGGGGAAGGTCGTGGAACAGGCCCAGGAGATAGCATTGCTGAAGGAAGTCAAGGGGAAGGTCGTGGAACAGGCCCAGGAGATAGCATTGCTGAAGGAAGTCAAGGGGAAGGTCGTGGAGCAGGCGGGGAGGATCGCGGAGTTGGAGGGCGAGGTTAGCCGCCTGAAGGAGAGCAATGCGGAGTCTACGGCAGGGGGTACTCCAGTCCAGAGACCGTCTGGGGATGTTCAGGTTCAGACGGGGGATTTTGCATGGATTTGGAGACGTGTGCTTTTTGCGGGAGGGTTGCTAGAATCTGGGCTGGCTTTGGCGGGGGTTTTGAAGGGCGACTATCAGTTGCGGCATGTAAGTTTTGTGTTTCAAGTCTTTACTTGGACTTGTAGTGTAGCGGCCGCTTTGGGGAATCCAAAAAATTACGGGAGGAAGAGGGAGAAGCTTTTCATTGGACTGTGCTCGTTGATACCTTCTTTAAGCCTTTTTATATACGCAATCGCCTATAACTCGGTGGTAATTCTGATAGGGGCGTTCATTGAATTGGTGGTATGGTTTATTTGCAGCTTTGCTGTCTCCAAATTGTACTCGAAACTCTCTGATCGCAAGATCGGAGCGGCAGTCACGACGCTCTTCAAGTCCCTTCCTGGCGTTCTCGGTTCTATGCTCTACATCAGCGCTGCTTCACTCCGCTGCCTCATGAAGTACGATTCTGAAGTAGACGAGGAATTTGAAGATTACTACGATGAGCAGTGCAAGAATCCAACTCAACCCACCTTACACGTAACACTATTCTTATTCTTAAGTTGGTTGCTGACGTACGTAGTCCCTCCCCTGCTACCCAGCGATAGAGTTCTGACTTGGGGCGACGTAATGAAGCTCAGAATGGGCAAGGTCGAAGGGCTGCAGTTCATTCTCTTTTCAATGCTCTCATTGGAGGCATTGCTGGTGTACGCCTTAACCGACGACGACGGAGCAGAAATTAAGGATGGCGATTTCCTATCTACACTGTTTTTCATAATGCTCTTGAACGGCTGGATCCTCGGCTTCATAGTAGCCTACCAATACATCCTGAAACCTCTCATCTGTCGTCCCTCAACCCGACTCCACGCCTCCTCCTCCGTAACGAGCCCGAATAGTTCCGACGCGTTCAGCTTCGATTCCAGCGGCAGCGCAATCAACAGTCTTTAAATTTGTCAAAGTAAAAGAATTATGTTGTTGTTTAAAACATTACATCCTCGATGATCTATAATTAAGCACCTTCTTCTTCTTCTTCTTCTTCTTCTTCTTCTTCTTCATCTCCGTCTCCTCCTCCTCTACCTCCTCCACAATTTCCCCCATCTCTCCCTCCTCCTCCTCCTCTTCCCCCTTAATTGCCCCCCCCCCCATTCCCCCCATCTCCCCCTCCTCCTCCTCAACCCTCCAACACCTAATTGCCTCCTCCCCCTTCCACTCTCCCCCCCCCCCAACATACTTAAAATACCCCGCATCCAACCTCCACCCCACCTCCAAACCTTTCTCAATAACCTCCGCGCATCCGTTATAATCATACTTCGACCTTTTAATTTTATACTCTCTTATTAATCCATGTATATTCTTAGGGTACGTATCAAACGACACCGCTAATTTATGACTTAAAGATTTAGAACGGTAATTGCTTGAAAGTGTTTTGTAACCGTTTCGTGTTATTGATGAACTTATTGTTTCGTATATACCTCCTAAATAGATTTTATCTAATAGAGGAGAAGAGCGGAGTAAAAGGTGAAGGAGAGGGAGAGCGGCACCGTCGAGGGCGAGCTTCTTTGAAGGGCCGGTTGCGGTGGAGGATAGCGAGCTTGAGGTTGTGAGGGTGCAGGTGTGGAGTTTTGTTGTTGGGGAGTAGATTGTTGAGGAGGTTAGGTTGAGATTGTTGTAGGAGAGGTTAGACCAGGTTCCTGAGGAGGTTATGACGGAGGTTGAAGGGGTGGAGGTGTATGGTGATTCTTGATTCACGTATGCGAGATGTTCTTGGGTTGAACCGGGGAAGTTTAGGTAGTTGAGGAAGGTTGGGGAGGGGGCGACGGAGCCGAAACGGGCGAGGGAGAGGGAGGAGAGGAGGGAGGAGTATGGGGTGAGGTGGGGGGAGCGGGAGGTGTAGCGGTTTATTATGTGGGAGAAGACGGTGGGGGAGCGGAGGACGTCTAAGAAGATCTTCTCGCCGTAGGCGGACTTAGAGAGGAGTGGGTTGTGTGTTTTGAAGGACTCTTCCGTTAGTTTGTTGAAGTTTTAATCGTTCAATCAGTCAAACGCGCTCTCTCTCTCTCTTCCAACTCACCTCCTCCATATAAACCGCCACCCTCCTACACCCTTTAAGAACCTCCGCCCCCTCCCCCTCCCCAATAACCCTTTTAAACTCCTCAAAGCACCTCTCCTCATCGTTCTGTATAAGGTTCTTTCCTTCCTTCAATTTCGTGTACGTGAGGCAACCGGCTATAGCGTCAAGCGAAGCGTATATAATTTGAGAGGACGATAGTGTGGAACGACCCCAGTTCGATACTTGCGTTCTTTTACTGTTTTTTAAAATTGTGTGAGCGTCGTGTTAAGACATTATATATATATATAATGTGTGTTTTTCCCCCTCGGTAATAAATGTTCCCACAAAAGCGTGTTATAGTCTCTCTCACCTTTTAGCCAACCTCTCACCACTACACCACTCCCAACATTTCCCTAAACTAACCTGACCCCATTTACCCTCAACCCTCCCAACCCCTAACCCAACATCATAATACCCTGAAGTACGTCCGTCGAGTGAAAGGTCACGTTCAAGTTTCGTTAGGTCTGAACGTACTGATACCCCTGCTTTTATTATTGGAGATTGGAGGTACGTTTTTAAGGATTCAGGGATCGAAGAGAGAGGTAATTTTATTATCAACGTAGACAGATTGTGGCTGCTTGTTATCTGGAGGAGTTGGACGGGGGCGACGACGCCTGGGGTTTGGGTCCATTCGCAGTCTAGGCCGGTGTGGGAGGAGGGGGGGAGGTTTTGGGAGAGCCAGGTGGAGATTGTGGTGGGGGAGGAGGTGGAGGTTATTAGGAGGGAGGAGGGAGGGGGGGGGTAGTAGGGGGAGTAGGGGTGGAGGGTTAGGGGGGGGGAGACGGCACTAGAGTCAGGGTTGCTGGGGGGCGGGTTACTGACGGGTGACGGGGGGATGGGAGAGGAGGTTAGGGCTTTTAGGTTTGTTATTAATTGCGAGACTGCCCGCCCGCCCGTCCTGCTATCATTATTTGACCTGTTAGACCCGCCTGCCCGGCCTTCATTCTTCAGTTGTGTATCAAAATCCTTCAGTATCCTATTCATCCCATTCATTCTCTTCATCCTATCATATACGCTATCTATTTCTATTTCTATTTCTATTTCTATTTTATCGTTATCGCTATTGCTATTGTTGGTGGTAGTATTTGTATTGCTATTGGTATTTGCAGTATTGTTGGTATTGGCATTGGTGGCAGTATTAGTGGCAGTACTAGTGGCAGTATTAGTGGTAGTATTAGTGGTGGCAGCAATAGTGGTGGCAGTAAGCTCATTATTAATATAATTATTATTGTTATTATTAATATTAATATTAATATTAATATTATATCTATCAAATATATGCTGAGGTAAAGTAAGCCAATATCTCTGAGTGTGTTTACTATCATTGATAGCACTATCAATATTAGAAGCGATATTAGAAGTATTGGTACTCTTTTGTCTCTTTTGTCTCTTTTGTCTAATGTTAACGTTTCTATGATTCCTCATAGGGTTAACCCTTACTCGTATAAACCGTAACATTATTGTAGACATTATTGTAGACATTATTGTAGAATAACCCTAGTATCTGGCACAGTGTCTAGTGTCCTATTAATATTACTTCTACGAGAACACAACTTATCGGATTGTTACCCAATAATGTGTAGATTGTATGGACGCCGATCAATCGATGAACTAAAGAAGAAGTTCCACTATATTTATTTATACGACCGTTAAGACGACCGTTAATAACGATATTCCAATAATTTAACAATCTTATATGAAAACGACTGAATCAACGACTGAACCAATGACTGAATATCGTACTAATTGATGAGTATTGACAAAATACAGCTTTCAGGCAATTTGACCAAAAGTAATGACTCACTGTCCTCACCGATTTATGCGACAACCAGACGCTCGCAGCACATTTAATTAAATACGATGTGTCCTCCTCGTATCCTCCTCCTCCTCATCTTCCTCCTCCAGCTATCGATGCTCCTACAAACCGCCTCCTCCCTCCTCCCACCCCTCCCCCGACGTCTCTTCCTCCCCTCTCTCCTCCTCCCCCTCTCCCTCGGAGGTGCCTCAAATACTCCCCCCTCCACAATCGACCAGTCAACAACAACCCTCCTCCGCACCCTTTTAGCCTTCAACACAACCTTAACCTCCTCCTCCACTCCCCTTCAAACTAAAGCCCTCCAACTCCGCATCGGTTCCTTAATTCTATTAAACAACTCCTTACCACCAGGCCTAACAATAACTAATTTACAATCCTACCCCTCCTCAATATATTACCCTCCCCGTTTCGTTTACCTCGTCGGTACGAATTTTAGAAGTTCTCTCAAATCACATTCAATATATTACCCTTCCTCACTTTCCTTAACTGAATCGATATTATACTCAATAAGTTCTCTAATAGAATTCGACGGTCTAATGTCATTAGAGAAAAACGGTTTACCTAGAATAGATTTATTAAAGTCTAACATGTCAGATGAGAAATGTTATAGAGTTATTAAACAAGCTGAGAAGTTGGTTAATGAATTTGATTTCGTTATTGAGAAGGAAGATTATTATCAGATTATTAGGGCAAAGGAACTCGTTAATTTATATTATCCTAATGGTTGAAACGTTTAACGTTTGTGTGTGGGGGCGATTGGAGTTATAACGTTATACAAAGGGTTACGCAAAAGTGCTACAACGTTGAAAGCTACGCCTTGAAAACGTTAAAACAAGAACCAACAAATAGTATACGGACATAATACCGATACTTAAATATCTTAGTATCTTATGATAGTAATAGTCGATAGTGATTAATGAATAACAAAAAATGAGAACAATTGCTTTTCGTGACAACATATGGTTTGCTTTTTTTGTTTTTTGGATAATAGGTATGAGCTTTGACAACAGTAGGGGGTTTGTCGACTCTCTCTATCTCTTTAGGATTGGAGGGAACGTAGGTGGTCGATTACTTTTAGTGTGCGTTCGTCTGGTGGCTTGTCTTCCGAGTAGCTGTCGCTGTCGCTGTTGCTGTCGCTGTCGCTGGGGTCGCTGTATTGGTAGTAGATAGAGTTTTTGTCGAGGTGGGGAGATAGCTTACAGCATCCATCGAAGATATATTGACCAAGGGTTTGAAGCGAGTCGGGGATGGTCATCGACTTTAGTTCTGAGCAATGACTGAAGGCATATTCTTCTATTTTTTGAAGGTTTGTGTGGAGGAGATCGACGTTTACTAGACTGGAGCAATACCAGAAGGCTTGATTACCAACTAATTTTAATGTCGTCGGGAAAGATACGCTAGTCAA
Source organism: Triparma strigata (assembly GCA_030267945.1). Classification (NCBI taxonomy): domain Eukaryota; class Bolidophyceae; order Parmales; family Triparmaceae; genus Triparma; species Triparma strigata. The sequence goes on from BRXY01000030.1 coordinate 89,842, forward strand.
ACTTTTGCAGTAGTAGAAGGCACGAAAATCGATGCTCTCAACGCCCTCGGGGATTTCGACAACGACGAGATTGGTGTACCAGCAGGCCCATTTTCCGACCTTCGTAATATTCAGAAGGAAGACGACCTTCGTCACTTGCTTCATCCTTTCCTCCCTCACATCAGAATTAGCTTCCTCCATAGTGATGTCGTTCCCCCCGTGAACCACCAGTGCGCCGCTCTCGACCTCGCGGTCGATAACCTTGTCCGCGACGGCACGCCAGGCCTTGCACAAAACTCACATCTTCATGAGCATATCGTTGTTCACAAATGGGCAGAAAAAAGTCCTGAAGTCATTCGTGTGCATGAAATCATCCTGAAATTCCTCTTCGTTGGGTGCCTCTGCGACTAAGGAAAGGGAACTCGGCGAAGACATTGGCGAAGACACTTCTCAGAGTAATCAACAAAATTTTTGGAGTGCAAAACAAAACAAAACCCTATTCATCCCCAAACGCCACCCAGTTTATTCGCTCCTCCGACTCTCTCAGATTGAAGCGCCTGTGCCATCACTGCCTCTTTTCAAGCAGCCGTTATCAGCCGTTATGAGCACGTTCACATCTCCTCCTCCTCCGTCTCTCTCCCTCCGTTCGACTCTCCGTCCCTCAACGCCTTTAACGGGCTCCTCAATCGTTCGCGAAGAAAAGCAGGCCGTACCCAATGGCACTCTACTAGTATACGGCGCCCCATTAGGTGAGATACCGCGAGCATGCCACGAATATATATATATATTCATACCCAGCTGCTGCTGCCCTTTTAGCAATGTCGGGTTAGCAACGTCTTCACAACACTTTGTTTTATTGACTCGAAGTCTGCCCCTTCGTCTTCCCCCCTCGCTCAACAACCACCAGACCTCCTCCCCCAATTAATCTCCCAGTTCAAATCCTACGGCCCTTCTAAGACCCTCCTCCCTCCCTCCTGCAACTACTTCCTAATAACCTACACCTCCTCCGCGTCCCGCGAGAAGGCTCTCTGTCAGTCAGGTAAAATTATCGCCGCGGAGACTGGCTTCGTCCTGGGCGTCAGGCCCGTCAAGGATAACGACGTCTACGGGGAGGGGGCGGAGGAGGTAGGGGACGTGCAGAAAATAGGGAACGGGTTGGAGGACGTTATTAAGATTAAGGAGAGGGAGGTCACTTTTTGGGAATGGTTTTGGAAGGTGCTCCTGGATTGAAATACTTCATGAAAAAATAAATATCGTTTTACTTCTTAAACCTTAATTCCCTTGAATTTAATCCCCGCCAAAACCACGCACACCCCCGCCCCAACCTCACAAAGTTTCCTCATCACCTCAGCTCCTTCTAAATTCCCTTCCTTCCCCCTCCCCCTCTCTTTCATCCCGCTCGCGCTAGCCTTCAAGGCCCAAACCAAAACCCCATAAACCGCAATACTATCAACAACCCTCCCAAAAAAACACGCAAAAATAACACTCCCCCACCCTACATATTTCTGCACCCCTTCATTAACTTCAGAATAAGCTAACACCCCGTTAACATTTACTAAAGTAGCGACAGCAGTCCATCCGTACGCTAAAGTGTATCCTAGAAACGTTCTTAAATATACAGACAATGATATATTTAAATCTCGTGTTGAGGAGTAGACTTTTGAGAGGAAGTAGGATGTTGAGGCTAGGTAGAGTGGGCTTTGGATTTTATATATTATCGGGGAGGAGGGGAGGACATATTTCGAACGGAAGGAGAGACACCAGAGGGACTGGGTTATTTGGGAGAGGAGGAGGGGGGGGTAGATTTGAGAGTAGAGGGGGAGGAGGGGGGAGGGGGAGGGGAGGAGGAGGAGGGTGGAGAGGGAGAGGAGTTGGAGGAGGTAGATTATACCCCAGATTGAGAAGGCGTAGGGGGAGGGGGAGAGGAGGGTGTGGCCGGAGGAGGTGGAGAGGGGGGAGGATTTTTTTGGACGCAGGCCGGCTTTGGAGTTTGTTATCTCTGCGGCGAGCTCGGTGTCGAGGCGGCCGGGGAGGGAGACGGAGAGGAGGTTTATTAACACGAAGGAGAGGACATTTGCAATTTTCAGAGTTGTTGGTGGGAGGTTTGTTAGTATGTTGGTGTATTGGGTTAGGTAAGTTGATGTTAAGGCAGTTGAAAGGAGGGTATAAGGATTATTCAACTTAGTGAGAAACGGTGTCACTTGTAGTGTCATACTGAAGGGTACCGAAGGGCAATAAAAAGAGACTGAGCTGGACGGTTACGCTGTCGGAAACACCTTTGGAGTAGAATTCACTTATGCACGAATAATACGGTGCCAATGGTAGATACAACGCGTTTATAGTACTAGTGTTGATTCGAATAGTTCAAAATATTAGGAGCTTTTGCGCGCTGATGATGAAATAAGTGCTTTTGATGATACAGCCCAAACTGCTGAATCCCTGACAAATAAATACAGTCCAATAGTCCAATAGTCCAGTCACGTTTATAAAAAGGCGATCTCACTCTACACACACATCCCCGCTCTAATACAATCCCTTCATAAATCCCTTCATAAATCCGTTAATTCCCTTCCTTTCTTCCCCTTAATCCCGTCCCTAAATCCTTCCGAATCCTTCACTCCTTCACCCCCCTCCCTTCTCCCCCCCCTTTTCAGCCCATTGTATGGTCCAAATAAAAGGCCGCAAAAACCGCCGTACATCTCGCCCCTCTCCTCCCCCCCCCTCCGGCTCCTCCTCCTCCTCCACCCCCTACACCTCAGCCTTAGGTGGAGCCCACTCAGAAGGGAAAGGCTGCGAAGACCCGCAGTGCGCGGGTGGCTGTTGGTTGGATATGGAGACTTTCTTGCTGAATAACGTTAAAGGGATGAAGAAGGGTACGCCGAAAGGAGAGACGAGGAGGGGAAGCAGTGTTGGGGGGAAGAAGGGACTTGATGAGGTTGGTAACGAGGTTGGTGAAGAGGTTGGTAAAGAGGTTGGTAACGCTTTGACTAGTCCTAGGAGGAGGGAGAGTTTGGAGGTCGCGATGGCGCTCGAGAGCAGTTACGATGATCTTTTGAGGAGCATGAAGGATTTGAAGGAGGAGTTCTCGGGGAAGAAGGGGGGGGGAGGGGAGGAGGAGGAGGATCACGAGGTGGAAGGAGAGGTGAAGGAGGAGGTGGAGAAGGAGGTTAAGGAGAAACCTAAGGTACTTAAAAGGAGGGACAGCGCCATTTCAGTCGTTCCGGCTGTTCCAGTTGTTGAAGAAGGAGGTGGTGAGGTCGAAGAGGACGAGCAGGACGAGCAGGACGAGCAGGACGAAGAGGACTTCTCGGAACAACACCACGAAATCGCCCCCCCAGAAGAAGAAGAAGAAGAACAGCAACAACAACAGCAGAGCTCCTTCCCTTCCCCCTCCCCCTCTCAGTCTTCCGGAAAAGTTTCTCCCACCCTCCTCTCCGCCGCGGCGTTGGAGGAGCAGTCCGTCCGTCGCGCCGCTACTCGTCGAGCCAGTCAGAAGCTCAGCGCAGACATGGCCAAGAGGGTCAGGGAGATGAAGGTCATGGGGGGAGTTTACAAGGACGTCAAGGGAGAGGAGAGGAGGAGGGAGGAGGAGGAGAAGAGGGGAGAGGAGAAACGAATCGAGGAAGTTGCTAGAGTTGCGCGGGAGAAGAGAGTAGCGGAAGAGGCTAGAGTTGCGGAGGAGAAGAGAGTAGCGGAAGAGGCTCGAATTGCGGAGGAGAAGCGAGTAGTGGAAGAAGCTCGAGTTGCAGAAGAGAAGCGAGTCGCCGAAGAGGCTCGAATTGCAGAAGAAAAGCGAGTCGCGGAAGAAGCTCGAATCGCAGAAGAAAAGCGAGTCGCGGAAGAAGCTCGAATTGCAGAAGAAAAGCGAGTCGCGGAAGAAGCTCGAATCGCAGAAGAGGCTCGAATCGCAGAAGAAAAGCGAGTCGCTGAAGAAGCTCGAATCGCAGAAGAAAAGCGAGTCGCGGAAGAAGCTCGAATTGCAGAAGAAAAGCGAATCGTAGAAGAGGCTCGAATCGCAGAAGAAAAGCGAGTCGCGGAAGAAGCTCGAATCGCAGAAGAAAAGAGAATTGCTTCGTTATCCAACCCTGCTCCTGCTCCCGCTCCCGCTCCTGCCCCCACCCCTGCTCAAACTTCCTCTTCCTCGTCCTCATCACAAGACCCAGAGGATTTCGAAATATCCCGTCGAATCCGAATGGCCTCAGAAAATGAAAAACGTCTCCGCCAGGAAGAACCTTCCGACCCCGCCAGCCAACTGGAGAAGTTGCTGTCCGCTGAGGAAGAATTAATCAGAAGCCAGCTAATGAATGACCAGGAAAGGCTGCGCGTTTCTGCCCAAAACGCTGTCGACGAAATCAACGCGAGGCTGAAGAGAGAACAGGAACGGCTCAAGCTCGCGGCGGACACGGCGACAAAGGCGGCGGCGGCGAGGAGACAGGTGAGACGCCTGCCTTGAAATTCCCACGACCTCTCCATTATTTGTTCTAACATTCACTCTACCCCCCCCCCCCCCCCC
>BRXY01000031.1:0-13019 GCA_030267945.1 Triparma strigata
ACCCTAACCCTAACCCTAACCCTAACCCTAACCCTAACCCTAACCCTAACCCTAACCCTAACCCTAACCCATGACTACGCTTGTGAAATACGCGGCCTTGCATTCGTGACTAACATGGTCCGAAAAAAGGTGAATGTCGAGGTAGTTCACGGTGGGGCTCGTCCAGTACTTGTAGAAGGCGAGGAGGGTGCCGCAAAGCTAAGACGACGGGTTAGAACAAAGGCCAGGGCACCCACACTTCCTGCCACCTCCCGTCTCACCCGTACCAGAATACAGTAAGTTGCGTTACCCTGCAGTAGCGGAGGGGTGAAGTTAGCCGAGAAGCAATGCAAGTAGGTTGGTGAAGCGAGCCGAAAAGCGAAGCAAATAGACAAACGAAACGTCGAGAATCAAAATGCTGCGGTAGCGAACTCAACAATAACGCCCACAAAACACACTGTCACACAAGTTCTCACCTTGTCAGGCTCCTTGTACTTCGCCTGGCGACTTCCACCGCGTGCGGCTTCGTCGACGGACTTGAGGACCTCCGCTTCTACGGCGGCGACGCTTTCGTCACATTTCTTGCGCCCCTCCGTGAGGGCGACTTCGCCGACACTTGAGGCGGACAGTCCGGATCCTGACCTCTCGCCTAATCCCTCCTCCATCTGAGCGAGGGGATTTGTCTGGGTCTCGGCCATCGGCGTCAGGGCGGCACCGTTCTCTAGGGTCCCGCTTCTCTTCCTCACAAAACCGTGGAGCATCGCGAAGACGGCGCTGACCAGCCCCTTGACCTGCCTGAAAAAGGAAGCGATTAGAGGTGTGCTCGACCTGAGGACGACCCAGAAACAGGCAAGAAGGAGGAACGATGAAGGGTTTCCGTATGCCCCCTCGAGCTCGGAGGGCGTGCCCAGTGGGCATGTAGAGTTGAGGATGCGTGGGATGAACATTTCAAACGAGGAAGGGCTTGGTTATGGTTTTGAGGCGGTTACGGATTGCTTGGCCAAAATAATCTTCTGCTCAGGATTACGGCGAAGTGTGTTAGCGAATAAAGTTGACAGGAAGCATAATAAAATGCGAACCCGACCGAGACAATTATAGGCAAGCATAGTAACACGTATCCCTCACAGATCTTGGAGAATGTCTTCCAGCATGTACTCTGAGAAGCCAGCAAAAACTCTGGCAAGATTATAAAAGTTTTCCATCCAGTCTACGCTACGCACATTACTAAATTCCTCTCGCACGCCCACTGAACACCAACCCATACCCACCCGTACGTGTCATCCTCAACTCTCTCTGAACCCTTCGTAACCTCCTCCTCCTCCTCCACTCCATCCCCACCGCTCATCCCACCTCCCACCTCACGTACTGCTCCTCTCCTCCCCCTGCCCTCTCAAAATCCCCACTACACAAAGAATAACCATGGATAAGCCCCTCTCCGCTGTAGAGCGACTGTCGGCGCTTTCCCTGGTGACAAAGGTTTGCTCTGAGCTCGAGACGCACTTGGGCATCGGCGACAAGACCCTCGCAGAGTTTATCATCAACCTCGGCGAGGACGCTTACGACCTCGGTTACGAGGCATTTTACAACCGCCTGGTCGACAACGGCCTGGAGGGGGAGGCCGTGGCGAGGGCGGTGTTCTCTCTCATAGAGTCGACAAGTCCCAAGATAGCCAGGTAAATAAAATAGAAAAAGCTGCAAACCAAAACCAGCAGAGCAGCATCTCACACCATCTCGCACCACGCATCACGCATTCGTCCTAACTCCTCGCCTCGCTTTCCGCTTCACTCCCCGCTCGCAGAAAAAAGAAGGCCAGGGCGATTGCAGACAAGGCCAAGCTGGACAAGGAGATGAGGGAGAACGCTCTCACTTCGAAGCCGTCTTCAGAGATGGCCCGCCAGTTCCCCGGCCTCGCCGTGCCCAACAGGAAGGCCGTCTCCTTGGACGAGGACTTTTCGGAGTACGACCCGAAGAAGGCCCCTCCACCTCCTCCCCCTTCTGCCGTCGGAGAGTCCTCCCGCCGCAGGCAGTCCAACCTCCCTTCCTGGATGACGCAAGATCAAGACGATGACGGCAACCCAAACCCCTCCGCCCCCAAGCGCAAGCGCGGCGAGGATCCTCCCCCCTCAAACGCCTCCTCATCCTCAAACCCCGCCGCCATCACCCTGCACAAGATATACGACGGCACAGTAACCAAGCTGATGGACTTTGGCGTCTTCGTCGCGATTCAGCTTCCCGGAGCTCCTCCTAATTCCGCCAGCCAACCTCCCGACAAGAAGAACGAGGGCCTAGTACACATATCCCAGCTCCAGAACGCCATCGTGAACAAGGCCGAGGAGGTCGTCCGCAAGAATCAGCGCGTCAAGGTCAAGGTCATTAGCATGGCCGGCTCCCGCGTCTCGCTCTCCATGAAGGAGGTCGATCAGAAGACTGGCAAGGACCTGTTCCCCTTCAGGCAGCAGGCCGGCGATGACCTCGCCCCGTCCCAGGCCTCCATGAAGGCGCGCACCATGAACCGCGGCGTGGACGTCGAGCAGCTCAAGCGCCGCCAGGAGGAGGTGAGATTAAGCGAGGAAACGTGTGCACTGGTATCGACGTACATGTTTCTAACAACACGAACTCCCATTCCATTGCGACTCGCTTCGCTTGTCGCTTCGCTCGTCGCAGGAGGAGGCCCGTGGAAACCTCCGCTCCAAGAAGCAGCTCACCGAGCACGAGCTCTTTGAAGCTCAGCAGTTGATCCGCTCCGGCGTCCTGCCCGTGGAGCAGTATCCGACATTCGACTCGGAGGTCGGCATGCTGAACGTTGAGGAGACTGAAGAGCAGACTGACATTGACCTCGCCGAGGTTGAGCCCGCATTCCTCAAGGGCCAAACCAGACGGAGTGGGAGGGAGGTCGGCGAGCCCGTGAAGATTGTGAAGAACCCCGACGGGAGCCTCCAGCGCGCTGCCATGCAGCAGGGAACGCTCGCCAAGGAGCGCCGCGAGTTGAAGCAGGCCCAGGCGAACAACCTCATCGACTCCATCCCCAAGGACCTCAACCGGCCCTGGGAGGATCCCATGCCCGAGGAGGGCGAGCGCCACTTCGCCCAGGAACTGCGCAGCATCAATATGGCCTCCCTGGACGGCGCTCCGGAGTGGAAGCAGAAGGCCGAGGGCAAGACCCTCTCGTACGGCATCATCTCGAACCAGTCCATCACCCAGCAGCGTGCCGGGCTCCCCATCGCCAAGCTCAAGACGGAGCTAGTGAACGCCTTCAACAACAACCAGGTCCTCGTCGTCATCGGCGAGACCGGCTCCGGAAAGACCACGCAGATGACCCAGTACATGGCCGAGATGGGCCTCACCAAGAAGGGCATCGTTGGCTGCACACAGCCCCGACGTGTGGCGGCCCTGTCCGTCGCCAAGCGCGTCGCCGAGGAGTACGGCTGCACCCTCGGCCAGGAGGTCGGTTACAGCATCCGTTTCGACGACATGACCTCCCCGGAAACGATAATCAAGTACATGACGGACGGTATGCTCATGAGGGAGTACCTTGCCGACAATGACCTCAACCGCTACTCCGCCCTCATGCTTGACGAGGCTCACGAGCGGACGATCCACACAGATGTCCTCTTCGGCCTCCTCAAGGACCTCCTCCGCCGCCGCCCCAGCCTCAAGCTCATCGTCACCTCCGCCACCCTCGACGCCGAGAAGTTCTCCAAGTACTTCTTCGACTGTCCCATCTTCACTATCCCCGGCCGGACGTTCCCCGTCACCGTCCTGTACACGAAGGAGCCGGAGTCGGACTACCTCGACGCCGCCCTCGTCACCATAATGCAGATCCACCTTTCGGAGCCCGCCGGAGATATTCTCGTGTTCTTGACCGGTCAGGAGGAGATCGACACCTGCTGCGAGACCCTCTACACGAGGATGGAGGTGAGAGCGTATGTACAAGATAATATATAAAATAATAAATCGACGTCCTTCTCCGGGGGGCTTTCGCTCCGCAATGCGGACATATTATTCTAACTCGTCGCTTCGCTCTTCGCAGGCCCTCGGGGATCTCGCGCCCGAACTCATCGTTCTGCCCGTGTATTCAGCCCTGCCGGCCGAGATGCAGTCTCGCATCTTCGAGCCTGCTCCTGAGGGGAGCAGAAAGTGCGTCGTGGCGACGAACATCGCCGAGGCGAGTCTCACCATCGACGGCATCTACTACGTCGTCGACCCCGGCTTCTGCAAGCAGAAAGCGTTCAATCCCAAATTGGGAATGGACAGTCTGGTCGTCACGCCAATCTCGCAGGCCTCCGCCCGCCAGCGTGCCGGCCGCGCCGGTCGAACCGGTCCCGGAAAAACCTACCGCCTGTACACTGAGATTGCGTACAAGGTGAGATGAGAAGCTGCAAAAAGTGAATATAATTATAACTTCTAACTCGTCATCGATAACCATTCTCTCGCTCGCCACAGAACGAGATGATAGCCACCAACGTCCCCGAGATACAGCGCACGAACCTTGGTAACGTCGTCCTTCAGCTCAAGGCCATGGGAATCAACGACCTCCTCGGCTTCGACTTCATGGACCCTCCCCCCGTCGCCACCATGATCCAGGCCATGGAAGGGCTCTACGCCCTGGGCGCCCTCGACGATGAGGGCCTGCTCACCCGCCTCGGCAGGAAGATGGCCGAGTTCCCCCTCGAACCGAACCTCTCCAAGATGCTCCTCCTCTCGGTGGACCTCGGCTGCAGCGAGGAGATCCTCACAATCGTCAGCCTCCTCTCGGTGGACAACCCCTTCTACCGCCCGAAGGACAAGCAGTCCCAGGCGGACACGAGGAAGGCGAAGTTCCATCAGGTCGAAGGAGACCACCTGACGCTGCTGCAGGTGTACAGGGGTTGGGAGGCATCCAAATTCAGCAACCCCTGGTGCTTCGAGAACTTCATCCAGGCGAGGTCGATGAAGCGCTCCCAGGACGTCAGGAAGCAGGTGAGAAGCTGCGAGGGCGTCGATCAATCTTTTTCGTTTCGTCGCTACGTCATCATTCTAATATCTAACTCTCCGATAACTCTCATCGCAGCTCACGACCATCATGGACCGCTACCGCCTGGACATCATCACGGCCGGGAAGAACTTCAAGAAGGTGCAGATGGCGATCTGCGCCGGCTTCTTTACCAACGCCGCGAAGAAGGACCCGCAGGAGGGCTACCGCACCATCGTGGACAACAACATCGTCTACATCCACCCCTCTTCCGCCCTCTTTCAAAAGAATCCCGAGTGGGTAATTTACCACGAGCTCGTCCTGACGACGAAGGAGTACATGCGCAACATCATGGTAATCGATCCCAAGTGGCTGGTGGAGCTTGCGCCGGCGTTCTACAAGAAGGGAGACCCCACCCAAATGACCAAGGCCAAGAGAATGGAGAAGATCGAGCCGCTGTACGACCGCTTCAACCCTCCGGACGCCTGGAGGCTGTCGAAGAGAAAGGGTTAAAATATATACAGTCGTTGCAAAAGCAAAGGAAAGCAAGAAAGTTTTTTGTTGTATTGTGTTGTGGGGTTTTATTTATTTATTTTATGGACGCGACCCGCCGTTGTGGGCCTCGGCGAGCCGATGCACTCGTTCCCGGACCCGTCGCAGAACAATCCCAACCAGCGCAAGAACCTCGCGCTCTATCGGTTACCAACGGCTGATCGACTGAGTACCTACACATAGAAAATCTACAGAGCTCGTGGCTAGTTGCAGGGCGGGCCGTCCCCGCGGGCAATCTGTGCGAGGAAACGCTCCACGTCTACGTCCTGTGCCTCGATGCTGCCCGAGAGACTGGCCGCCGTCCCGCAGAGGAGCCTCAAGAAGGTGACCAAATCGGTCGGGGCCACGCATCGTTTCAAAGTGTTCTCGACGCAGCTCGAGAAGCACACGAGTTCAGCCCAATTCTCGGGCACTTCGGGGAGGACGTTGGGAACGACGAGCTCGCAGTCGTATTGGGCGGCCTCGGTGAGCTTCGCCATCGGCGCCTTGACGTGTTGGGGCAGAGCAGCGATGAATCTATCCATGGAAACGCGACCCGCCTTCTTCTCCACGCTCATCGCGTACGCCACCTTGAAGACCTCGATCACTTCGCGATCCAGGGCACGCAACGGGTTCGCTGTGCAACACAGGTTTATCTTGTTCAGGAAGTAATTGTCGTCCAGACAGGCTTCGATTCCGAAAACTTTGACGATGCTCTTGGACTCCTCGGCCATAATCTCCTCCCCGCTCATGGGCACGTAGTCGCCGCCTTCGGATTCCCTCTGCCGCACCGCGACGATCGAGTCTTTGGGATCTGGCCAAATGTTGTCGTCGAAGAAAATGTGCTTCGTGCTTCCCCCGCCTTTGGTCACCCAGCACGGCTTCCCGCACTGAGGGTTGTAACCAGAGGCTTTCCAGTGATCGTAATCGTCCTGCACCAGCGTGATACGAGAGCTCTCCATCAGTTCCAGGGCTTCAGCCTCGCTCAAGTTGGACTTCGTTTCGGGATTGGACAGCCGCCACTCCACATTTGCCCCGGCGTCTGTGCTGATGTAGCGACCTTCGAAGATTTTCTCGTCCGTGACTTCGAACTCCGGCGCCACGAAATCCGGAAAGTCGGGGTGCAGCCCTTGAGCGAACGCTGTGATTGACTTCGCTATCTCAGGAAGGTCGTAGCCGAAAGTTCGAATGACAATGTTGAAGGATCGCTTGGACTTGTGAAGCTCCGCCACAGTTCGAAAGAAGGACGGAAGAACGAAGTGGGTATTCCCGTCCTTGCTCAGCGCCTCGGGCAACGAGCCGTGGGTCATCTTCGCCACCAAATCGTCGTAAATACCCCTGAAGCGGGATCCGTGTTCGTGCGTCGTAAAGTTGAGAGCGTTCGGCTTGAGCGATTTCACGCGATAGTACGGAACAGCAGACGGAGGCAGCTCGAAAGTCGTCGAGAGCGAAGAGACAGGTTGAGGAGTCTGGTCGTTCAATGGCGTCCCGTCGAGCCAGGTCCATGATCCTCCAGCTGCGGGCAAGACCGCTGCACTCTTGGCGATGATTTTGTTCAGGCACATTTCTATGGTCGAGTGTGCGCGAAAGTGTTGGGTGTGAGTGTCAGGTGAGCTCGTCTCTCTGCTTGCTCTTACGTTGCTCCCACAGCGTCTCACCTCTGGTATCACCGCCTGCAATGTCCTCTAAGATTATCGTCTCGTTTACATCGAAATGCAAAACGATTTTTGATGCCATTGTCGCTGCGAGTACCACGAAGAGGCCAAGGATCATGCACTACTTTAAGATGTGCCTCGAGTGCCGGTGTGAATTTACGATAAAATTGACGTGGAATGATATTCTGATTCAAATGGGATTGGCACTGGGAATGGAAAATTTTCCAACTTGGAACAAGGACACAAAACAAGCAAGTAAGCAACAACAACACTGGTTTTAATCTAAACTCTATTCGTTCATCTACATGCATTCCACTAACAAGACCCAACACGTTCCTCTAAATCATTTCCTGCATCTTGAAGTTGAAGGCCTTCCCTCCCTTCCCTGCCTTTCCTCCCCCCGCCGACCCTGACATCCCTTGCTTCACTTTCCATCCGACCGCGGCCATTACGCCGACGCCGACGACGGCGACGGCGCCCACGAGCACGCCTACCTTGTCTCCCAAGCCTCCTTCGTCGTTCCCGCAGGAGTTGGGAATCACGTAGGTTTCTCCTACTTCTATGTTGTCGCAGTCGACGATGCCGTTGTACTCGCAGATCTCTTGCCATGTCGTGGGGTAGCCCTTGGCGGTGAAGTCGTTCGCGATGCTTGCGAGGGTGTCTCCGGCCTCGACTGTAACTATTTGGCAAAGCGATGTGGGCTCCCCAGCTCCTGGGACACTGCTGCCGTCACCCCCGCCTCCTCCAGTACTCTCCCCTCCTCCACCCCCGCCTCCGGTCGAGCCTCCTACCTCCAACGTATTCCCCGTGGTGCCGGCCGCGGTCAGCTCGCAATTATTCCCCGCCACCCCGGCAGCGCAGGCAGGGCCCGTCATGTACTGCTCACTGCTCGGATTGAACGGGTTGCGGTAGCCGACGCCCGCGTTGCCGCTCTGCGGGTAGACGTCCCTGACGTCGTACATCGTGACATCGGAGGGCAGGCTGGAGGCGCTTGACGAGATTTCCAACGTGCTGCACTGAGAGTAGAACTCGACCCGAGGGTAAACGTGGAGGGCAGGCCAATCCCAGCGCATGGTGGCCGTCCCGGCTGGGAGCCAAGAGGGGAGGGTAATTTCTACGTCCTCGTTGTTCTGGGACCGGCAGTCGGGAAGGTTCGCGATCTTGAAGAACTTCATGTCCGCCACAGCGCCGGAGTCGTAGGAAATGTAAACGCTGCAGTCGCCCACGTGGGCAGCCCCAAATCGCCAGCGTAGGGCCAAGGGCTGCCCAGCCGTGGCGGCGGTAGAGGCAGCCGAATTGGCGTTGCGGCAAATGAATTGAGTTGAGCTGAGGTTGGGAACCGGATCATCCTGGGACTAGTGTCAGCAAATCATTTTACACAGACGAGCGAAAGATAGTATCTCGTTTTCACTTCCCAAATAATATGCCTTCATCGGAGGTAGCCGGTGTAGGGGGTTGTCTCTCGGCACAAATGCGACCTGAAAAACACCCGATTCGAAAAGTGGAAACTGAAATCGCTCGAAATTCTACAGAAACCCCACCCTTTCATATTGTTGGCTGGTTACGGGAACACCCGACACCCCCTCCCCAAAACCTCTCTCACCTCGTAACCCGTGTGGCCATTCCGCGTGGTGGGGCTTATCAACCGTCCGTGACCGTTGGCACAATGCCACAGCGCGAGCAAATTTACGATGCTGAAAAGAATTTTCATTTTGATGTAGTTTTGGTCCTGGTTGCCCTGAAAATCTCTGCAAAAAAATTCCCAACAGTAGACATCGCGCAGCAAAAATAGCAGACAAGTAGTATATCTAGTTTTATTCCCGTCCCCCTCATCCCCCTCTCGTCCCACGCCATTGCCGTATATCCGAGATCCCCAATCAAATAATCACCTCGCCCCTTTTTCAAAAGAGCTTGTTACAAACCAGCCCTTCCATAGCCTCCCATCGAAATGGACAACTATGACCCCATGCGTGTGCTCGGAGAGGGCTCTTTTGGAAAGGTACGTTTACTTTGCCTCCCCGTTTCGTTCGCCGGAGCTGCCCCACAATCCAAATTCTTGCGCTGTCCTTTCAGCTCCTCTCATTATGTTGTCCCAATCAGCCCTGCCGTTGAACCCCCGCCTATCCTCTAACCCTTTAAAACTTCCCTCGCCCCCCTAAAACAGGTTTACTTGATGAGGGCGAAGAAGGAGCGTACCCTAGTTTGCGTCAAGGTCATCAAGCTCAAGAACATCCCGAGGAAGGAGCGCGAGGTGAGCCGAACTGCCCTTGAAAGTGATCCAGCTGCGAAAACTGCGACTAAATTCCAACCTTCTTTTATCCCTTCCACCCCTCTCCCCTCTCCCGCAGGCCTGCAAAAAGGAAGTCGACCTCCTCCGCCGGCTGAATCACCCCAACATCTGCGGCTACCGCGACTCCTTCATGTCCCGCAACCGCGACTCTCTCTGCATCGTGATGGAGTTCTGCGATGGCGGGGACCTCTCGGACATCATCAAGAAGGCCAGGAACCAGCTCTTCACCGAGTCGAAGATTCTTCATTATTTCGTGCAGATGAGCTTGGGCCTGCACTACATGCACAGCAATCGCATCCTCCACAGGGACCTCAAGACGCAGAACATCTTCCTGCTCGGGAACGGGAGGCTGGTTCTGGGGGATCTGGGAATTTGCAAGGTCCTCGAGGGCACGTCTGACTTCGCAAAGACGTGCATCGGGACGCCCTACTACATGTCTCCGGAGATATTCAAGAACAAACCCTACAGTCACAAGGCCGACATCTGGGCCCTGGGCTGCGTCCTCTACGAAATGGTCACCCTGAAGCACGCGTTCGACGGAAGCAGCATCAACCAGCTCGCGAGCAAGATCATTAAGGGCAGGTTTCCTCCCATTTCCTCCAGGTACTCGGCGCACTTGAAGGACCTCATCACGGCCATGCTCCAGACGAACCCCAACAAGCGCCCGAGCATCGAGAGGATCTTGAAGCTCCCCTTCATCGGAAGGCACGTCGGCGACTTCATCGGCGACATTGTCAAGAGGGATAACGGTGGAATCGGAGCCGGCACCAAGATGGTCAAGGTGGCCGCCTTGAACCTCAACGACGAGGGCAGCCAAATTAACGAGCCCAAGGAGGTTACGAGTTTGAGGAACCAGGTGAGAAGCTGCGAGCGACGAGCTGCTTGCGCACAATTCTAACTCGTCGCTTCGCTGCTACTTGAATCGCTGCTCGCCGCAGCTCAAGACCCTCGGCCTCCAGAACCTGGTCGCCAAGGCCACGGGGGCGTCGCCTTCCGAGACCCCTTCCACCCTCGCAGCCGCAGTCGCTGCCGCGCCGACCTCCAGATCCTCCAAGAGCTCCGCACCTCCCAGCCAGTCCCCCCGCAGGCCCGAACCTTCGTCCAGGGCCGCCGCCCACAACCCTGCGCTTGAGCAGCGCAAGGCCCACGCCCGCGCCCAGGCCCGTGCGCTCAACCGCGAGGAGGAGAGGAAGAAGGCCGTCGAGGCGGCCCTTGCTCGCCTGAGAGCTGAGAGAGAGGAGAGGATGCAGAAGCGGAATAAAATCGGAGTCAGGGGGAGAGAACCCGTAAAGTCGCAGCTTCCCAGCGCCGCAAGAGGCGCGAAGGGGATGCAAAGGAAGAGGAGCAACGCCTCCAACCCAGCGCTTAACAAGGAGCCCGCAGCCGTTGCGGGTATGCGCAGGAACCCTTCCGCGGCCGCCGCAGCTCCCGGCCTCAGGCGTCAGCCCTCCAAGTACGCTCCCCCGGCCGTTCAGCAGCAAGTCGCGGAGCTTGAGAACTGGGAGCAGAGGAGGAAGCGGGAAGAGCAGAAGAGGAAGAAGAGCAGGGATGAGGAGGAGGCCTCTGCGAGGGCCGCTGCCGTGGCGATGCAGAAAAAGAAGCAGGCC
This sequence comes from Triparma strigata, assembly GCA_030267945.1. Taxonomy (NCBI): domain Eukaryota; class Bolidophyceae; order Parmales; family Triparmaceae; genus Triparma; species Triparma strigata. Next base: position 11,014 of record BRXY01000031.1, read on the forward strand.
GCTAAGCCCGTAGTCAACATCAAGTCGAACCTTCCTCTGTCCAAATTCGCTCCCGGGCCGATTCCCCAAATGAAGCGCCCCAGCAACCCCTCCAGGAACGTCCGCGCCGCCGCACAAGCTCCCGCCCAGCCCATCGCCACCAGCAGAGACGACGACCGCAAGCGTCAAATGGAGGAGTTCAGGAAGCTCAAGGCCGACAAGGAAATTCTCGACAAGCGCATCGCCGCCAAGTTGGCCCAGAGCAAGGCGAGGGAGGAGGAGGAGGAGAAGAAGAAGGAAAAGGAGAAGGTCCGTGAGGAGGAGGCGAGAAAAGTGTCCGAGCTGGCCAAGGCGAAGGGGGGGATGAAGGAGAAGGGTGCGGATGAGGCGAAGCCAATGCTCTTCGTCCCCGCCCCTGTCAAGATCAAGAAGCTCCCTGCCTCGGTCTCTGCGAGTCACATCAACAACGTGCAACCCATGCTGTCCGACCGCGGAGGGAGGCGCAGCGAGAGCGTCTCGGCCCTCAACGGGCCCCCCATCCCCAGCAAGAAGGTCAAGCCGGCTGACTTGCTGGCGGACAAGATTGTCGGAGCTGCCGCCAGGGGCGCCAAGGGCGTCGCTGTCATTGAGAAGGCGAAGGAGATGACTCCCAAGGAGGAGGCGAACGGCGATGAGAGCTCGGACTTTAGCGAGAGCGATGGCGAAGTCGATTTGGAGGGATCCGACGACGAGTTTGCTGGGGTCAGCGCTGACGACAATGAGACGGAGAAGGTCCTGGGGGAGAGGGAGGCCGAGCTCGAGGCCGAGCTGATGAAGGCCACAATGAGGTGTGAGGACCTGAAGGAGACCTTGAGGCAGTGCAAGCCCGAGACGGACGATGATGAGGAGGAGGACGACGTCGAGGAGGACAACGAGGGTGATCTCCTGATGAAGGCCGACGGAATCGCGGAAGAGGAGGAAGACGAGGGTGACGATTCGACTATCGATGACGATTCAGAGAATGACGACGACGGCGATGATGAAAAGCCCGCCGCCCTCCCTCCTAGGCCTGCCAAGAAGAATAGCGAGAAAGAAAATGTCATGGTCCACCCCGCCCCCGAACCCCAAACAGCATTCACACCTTCCACGCCCGTTAAGACTCCCCCCCGATCCAACAGAACAAAGTCCAACCCTTCGGCCAAGATCCTCGCCGACCTCACCCTCTCCAAGGCCCCGACGCCCGAGAACGGCCGCGGAAGCGTCTCCGCCCGCGTCCGCTTCCTCCAGCAGCGCTGCGTAAAAGTCCTCGGGGAGACCATGTACGACGACGCGTACAATTTCCTTAAGACCGCGCAGGAGGAGGACGAGACAGACGACGTCGTGCAAGCTAGGTTAGAGAGGATCCTGGGCAGGGACAGGGTGAAGACCTTCGGGGCCCTGATCGACCAGATCGTGTTCATGGAGAGCCAGATTTAGTTAGAAAATGAAATAACCGTCAACATCATAGCTTTATTTGCTTCTCTAAAAAACCTGCGTGCTTGTGTTTCGTCTAGCTTTACTTGTAAATCTTCTTTTCCTTCCCTGAATGAATGTATCGTTCAACCGTCGAACACTACTTTATCACTAAAATTTGTGACGGCCGAACCCCTGCCCTCCGCCACCCAAAGCCCTAGCGCCCGCTCCTCCCATGCCTCTCGGCTGAAACTGCGGCTTGCCGAAGCCTCCTCCGGCAGATGCGTTCGATCCGCCGGCCGAGGGGTTCGGCCCTCCTGCTCCGAATTGGCCTGCTCCGAATTGGCTCGCGCCAAAGCCTCCCATGTTCGAGGGCTGGTTCGAGCCCATCCCTCCTCCCATCCCCGAAGCCATCGGCTGGTTCGAGGCCATCCCTTCCCCCCCTCCGAATCCCCCCCCAGCCCCGAATCCCCCTCCCGCCCCGAACCCTCCCCCCGCCCCGAAACCCCTGCCCCCCGTATTCGTCGGCGCGAACTTCTGCTGCCCCGCCCCCCCGAACCCCTCCCCCCCCCCATACGTGCTACTCTTAACCCCCC
>BRXY01000031.1:14101-41398 GCA_030267945.1 Triparma strigata
GGGGGGGGGGGGGGGAGGTTGGTATTATATTACATATATGAGCGATAAAGAGTATAGAAGGAGTCGAACGTCTCACTTCCGCGTAACCGATGGCGATTTTATATTAACGTTTTTCTCTCTCTCTCTCTCTCTCTATCTATCTATCTATCTATCTATCTCACCTCTGGGAACATCCTCTCCCTCCTCTTCATACTCTCATAAAGATTAGCCTCCATAAACTCAAAGACGAAAAACAACTCATCATTCTCCCTAATCACCTCCTTCAACTTAATAATATTCGGGTGATTAAGCTTCTTCAAAGACTTAACCTCGCGGAGCTGCATGCATTCCTCCCAGGTGTAGAATTTTTTCTTCATCTTTTTTATGGCCACGACTTCCCCGGATTGACGGTTCACGGCTTTTAAGACGGAACCGTACGTACCGTCGCCCAGTTGTTTGGTTATTTTGTATCTATTCATTTTTTAGAGGAGGAGGGGGATTCTAACGGTGGGAGGAGGAGGAGGGGGGAGGGGAGGGAGGGAGGAAGGGTCTTAAGGTCTATTTGTAGGTCTATCGTCTATCAGATCGTCTATCAGTAATTGGCGTATGAGTATGGTTCGTCTATTGTCGGTCGTCGTCGTCTTTCGTTATTTTCTTCTAGCAGACGTCTGTGAATGTAATTAGTGAATGTAGTTAGTGAATGTGATTGCGGTCAGCGTACATATGTCTTTCATTTTATTCCTGCTTTACTGCTGCCGATTTGATTTGAGTTTCAAAGAGTGTGTAAACTAAGTGGAACACAACGTCCCTGAACAAGATATGGCACGCTTAAGGGACGGATGATGACGAGGTTGAATACGCAGAGAGTTTTCATAAAGATCGTACATACGTTTAAATAATTAAATGACAAATCAGTTTGAAAAATACTTTTCAGCGTTTTGCCCTTTCTGAAAGAAATATTAAACTCATTCCTTAAACTGTCGCCTTGAACGTTTATCGTCTCAGCTACTGTACCACCGTACTGTACTGTACTGTATTGTACAAGTGGCAGTAATAATAATAATAATAATTTCAAAGCATCTCTTCCCCGTCATTTATCATCTTTATCATCTTTATCATCAGAAGACCGACATCTCTTCGCAGATCAGATCAAGATCAGACATTAGTCACAAACGCAGACGTCACGTCATGACTGCTACTGTACATCAATTTGTCCTTAGAATCCTCCTAATACTGTCATTTCAAACAATAATAACGTCACCTTTCGCGTCACCTTTCGCTATTAATCCTAAAACCACGGGTGTCCCTCACTATCACTATTCTAGAGCCTCAAAATCCTTACCCTGCACTTCCTCAAACTCCTCTCCCTCCCCTCCAAATTCAGACAACAACGACAACAACGACAACAACTCAACCCTCATCTCCTCCCTCCGTTCTCTCTTCCTAACCTCCCCCCTCCCCGACCCCCTCCGTCGTTCAACCTTCACCTCCTTCTGTTCCACCTCCCCCTCCCCCCTCCCTCTAATCTCTCACGCCGTCCAAACCCTAGCCGTCGAAGTCCAAACTTCGGCAGAAGAAGATATAAGAATCAACGGAAACGAGGATAGGTGGAAGGAAGGAGGTGAAGAATATTGGAAGTTTTGGACTGTGGTTGATTTGGTCGTTATGAGTAGAGTTATGGTTAAAAAAGAAAACTCAACCTGAACATCAAAAAACACTTGACTCTTCTTCCCCCGTTCCTTTTTTTTTTCCAACAAAAAAAGATTCGTTTTTTATATCTTAAGAGTCTGTTCAAGGTCACTCGTGAACGCTGCGTTAGACATGTCATGGTTGACTTCGTTACCTTCGTAATAACTTCCTACGCTTTTAGTCACAGAAGTTTCACGTACCCTTTCCCTATCATCCCTTTTATTACATGTTAGAAAAACGATAGTTTTTTGTTTTTGGTTTTTTTACAACGTGTTTCGTTTACAACAAAAGACTCAGTGTTAAAAAAAAGAAATAAAAAATAACAACAACAACTCTCTCCTTTCCCTTATTATCTCACCTCCCCTCCTTCAACCCACAATCAAAAAGCAGACAACTATAATTACTCCTAACAGTTAAATACGCAAGATCCCTTCTCCCCTCCTTCTCCCTCTTCCCCCCCCCGTCTTCTCGGAAGGAAGAGGAAGAAGGGAGAGACGACGACGATAATAAAGGTGGTAGTGAAGGTGATAATTGTACGCCTAATACTAACGTTGATTTCGATATTTCTGAGGTTAAGGTTTCTGAGAAACATGATAGTTTTGTACCGGTTGTGCGGATCATTAAGGAACGGATTGGGAAGGACGTTTGACCGAGGATGGGGTTTTCACCGAGGAGTTTACGGGATTTTAATTCGATGAAGAGGTGGGTTGTTTCGTCGTATTTTAAACCGAGGAAGGGGAATGTACATTCCCATACGGGGTTTAGGTTGGACTTTACGGTGTGGGTTTTGTGCCTTTGATTGATGGGGCGTTCGCGCTCTTCTTTGGTTTGGGGGTGGGTGAGGTTTTTGGTTTCACCGAGGTAAGCTATTATGTAGAGGTCGAGGGAGGATTCGGTTAGGCCGGAACCGTGGAGGAGTTCGATGTGGGCTGAGGAGGGGGGGCGGAGAAGTTGGGGGAGGGGGAGGGGTGAGAGAGGGTAACCGAAGGGCAGTTCCTGAGGGGTTGGGGAGGATTTTTTACACTCTGGGCGACGGGGTACGGACCTGATTCGATCATCATGGTTAGGCGGAACTTTGAAGTTTCCCTGAAGGTGTGCCATTCGCGGCTTGTCTGCGCGGGGATCATCTTGGATATGGATCTATTCCCAGTGATCTCTTCTTCTCTGTCTCTTCTCACTCAAACGCCACTACAAACAAAGTGAGGTGAGCAACCAAATCCGGTGACGCCTGACCTGCAATATGAGCGCGGCCCTTCCCCCCCCCAACCCCCTCCTCCACGCTCCATACCTTCTGCACGCCAAGCGAAGCTCAACCACCACTCAAACTGCTCACATACAATCATCCTTGTCCTTCGAGAACTTCCCTCAAACCCTAAACTAACCCCCCACAACTCCTCCAAACGCCCCCTCCCAAGGTCAAACAGACGGTACGATGAGCACCTCATCCGCCCCTTCCTCCCCTTCCTTCAAACCCTCCCACCTCTCGCTCCTCCTTCACGACGCCCTCACCCTCGCACCAAACAAGGATTACAAATGGGGAACGCCCAAGAAGCTCGCCCCCTCCCCCCCCTCGTCGTCCCTGGCCCTGGTCGTCTGCTCCTCCGACTCTGTCCCTTCCTCCCCCCCCCCCGGCCTGATCCCTTCCCCCTGCTCTAGTTACTCGTGCTCCCCTTCCGCCTCCTTCACTTCCCTCCCTTACCTTGCCCTCCCCCCCCCCCTCCCTCCCCCCCTAATCCCCTACGACTGCTTCCCTCTGATAATGTCCTTCCTGGACGCCCGTACTCTCACTCAATGCATAAGCATCGTCTCTCGCGACTTCAGGGACATGGCTCAGAAGCCTGACCTGTGGGTGAACCTGTGTAAAAAAGTATTCGGCGTGAAAGTTGACGAGCTCAAGCCCCCGGACGCCAAGCAGGTGTACCTGCTCATGGAGAGGAGGTTGAAGGATTTGAAAATGGGGGCCTTGAACGCGGGCATGCTCGCGAAAAAGAGCGTCTTCGATAGAAGGCTTAGGTGAGAGAGAGAGAAAGAAAGAAGAGCGGGGAAGAGGTGTCAGTCGGTGTCGGACTATTTTTTCTAACGAGGAGCTTTCGGTAAAACGAGCAGGAGCGGGACGTTCTAGACACAGAAAAAGAACAACATGCAAAACTGACACATTCATACGCAAGACAAAAGAGTGGCAATTAAAAAAAGCGTACAAAAAAAAGACAGAAACAGACTTCTTTGCACTCTAAATCTAAAACTCAAAAAAACTACTATACACAAACCCTAACACACACAACATTTAACGGAACTCGCCCCCCACATAGTCTAGCGCTCCCTCTGCGCTCCCCCACCCTCCTTCCGGGTCCGGGTTAATCCCCGTCCCTCCCAGGTTGATGTTCGAGTGGTCTCTTGCCATGCCGTATTCGTTCTCGTCCTGCTCCTCGTACCGCCCCCCGTTCACCATCATCCCCCGCGACTTGAAGGCTACTAAATTCTTGAGCATGGTGCGGTGGTTCTCGATGATGTCCTTTCCGTCGAGCTTCGCAAGGTAGTTGGGGCTGTTGGCGATCAGGTTCTCGGTGTACTTGGGCATTTTGGCTGCGGGGTTGCCTCGAAGGTCCAGCTCCCTGAGGTTCTGCGACGCCGAGGAGCAGCAAGCGAAGCGAGCGTGAAGATTTAATTAGATACTACAGACAGCGAGAAGTGAACGACGTCAACGAGGAGCGAAGATTCGAGTGCTTTCATCTCACCTCCAGTTGCATCAAGGCAAGGCACATGTCTATGTTGGAGATCTTGTTTCTGGACATGTTGAGCTTTTCAAGGTTCGGCAGCTTCAAGACGTCGACGACTGTGTCGATGTTATTGTTGGCGATGTTAAGGACGAGGAGGGAAGACGCGATTGTGTCGATTACGGAGGGGGCAAAGCGGAGGGGCTGGTAGGGCGGGAGCCTCTGGGAGGCGACGTGTAACTCTGTCAGGTTGGAGGCTTCGTAGGTGGGAGGGGCGAGCAAGTGGTCGTTTAGAATTATATCGCGTCTCGCGTTCAGTCACTGCAGCCTAAATTTTTTCTCACCTCTGTCTAGGTTCTCAATGACTTCGATGTCATTCTCGTTCAGGTACAATTTCTGCAGGCAGCCCTCGGGAAGACCCTCAATCTGGCTGATCTTGTTGTTCTCGAGGTAGAGATGTGTCAGGTTCTTGAACTTGTCGATGCCCTCTATCACGCGGATGCTGTTGTTGTAGAGGTACAGGTTCTTGAGGGATTTGCAGACGGAGATTTTGGCCATGTTGTCTGTGAGGGGTGAGGGGACAGGCAAGGACAGAGTTTGGACGTGTTAGTTTTTGGGGGGGAGGGGCGAAAGCAGATGAAGACGGAATGTGCGGCGAAGTAACTCTGCTCCAGTAAACACAGTACAGCTGTCCGGTAGAGTACACACACACACACTCCGCCATCCTCCCCCACAGTACTTCCCCAACCTCCCCGTAAACAACATCCAAGGATCCCCCGACGTACCTATGCGGCGGTCGTTCAAATTAAGGTGGCTGAGTTTCTTAAGGAATTTCGCAACCGGAATGTTCGTCGGCGCGCGTAGATTGCAGCTGTGAAAATTGGAGAGGTGTCTCGTTAGAGTTATAACAGCTCTTCAGCGCCCCCAAATGGGAGAGAGAGGTGGGGGAAAGACGAACTCACCATGCGATCATCAACTGCTCGGAGATTTCACGCCCCTTGGGCACATCTGAGTCGTCCTGCATTTCGCTGGCGGCAATTTGGAGTTGTTTGGTGCCAGAAAGTTGGGAATTTTTGAGTGTGCCAGGGAAACCCCACTTTCTCAAGAGGAGTCAAGAATGTCGGCGATCCTCACGCACGAAGGATCTTCGGAAGAGCAGCTTCTCAACAATTTGGGGTCAAACTTGAATCTCACGGATGAGGAGCTCCAAGGTACGTTTGATCCCACACAGGAGGAGGTTACTCGAATCGTTCATGCCCCCGAAAAACTCAAACTTACAGCTCACAAATGCCCCTCTCCGTTGCACAGTGTACCCTCCTCCCTCGTCATATCCTTTGAAAACGTACGATGATTACTCTATGGTGAACGATCCGGTGTCTAAGCAAGCGCAGACCGTTGCAGAGGTGAGAAGGATCATGGAGGGAGCGAGCGAGAGGAGCGAACAACAACGCCAACAGGTGCCCTTCTAACTCGTTGGAACGCAGCTCCCCGAAGACTTGCAGATTCACTGCAAGGAAAATCTGCACGAGGAGATCACTAAGGGTGAGACAACGAGACAACCCATTCATTCATTCATCCATTCTAACATCTCATCTCTTCTCGCAGGTGTCCTCCGTAAGAAACTCTCTAAAATGCGCCACCTCTGCGTCACCCAAGCAATAAAACCCGAATATCTCGACTCAATTATGCCCGAAATAATCCGTCTCTTCCACCCCCAGCAAGTCCAGTACAACGGTGGAGTCGCGAACGTTAAGGCCTGGAAAATATCCACCTACCTCGAGGTGATGCCTGGAGGTGAGTAGTGAGAAGCGAAGAGTCTGCGAGGACGAGGCCGCGAGTAACCCCCGCTGTAACTCTATACTAACCCGTCGCTTCGTGTTGTCCTCGGCTCGGCAGGCGTTCCCTGCACCAATCCCTGCCTTCCCCTCCTGGACCTCTGCGTCCCCCTCCTCGACTGCGTCGACGCCATGTTCACCCACTGGTACAAACAGCAGCACGCTTGCAACAAACCCGGCCAACCCAAGCGGACCGAACCGTATAAAGTAAAGCGCGTCATGAACTTCATAACACGCTACACTGCTCACCCCAAGGAGCAGGCGCTCCTGAAGCACGTGGACGGCGCAGGGAAGGTTTCAGGCTCGGCGGTCCTAGCTCTGCCCATCGATAAATGGACTGGACCTGAATCTATAATGTCCTTCGAAGGTCACGGTGGTGGGGTGCGTTTCTGGGACGGATCTGCTGTCCCGAGCAAGCAGACGGAGGTGCATTACCCCACGAGGAGCGGAGACGTTGCGTTTATTGACAGGGCCGTTTGGCATCAGGCGGATCCTATTACGAAGGGTACTAGATGGGCTATGGTTATATTTTATGATGTGGAGTGAGTGATACGGAATTGGAATTGATGCGAAGTAAGGCGATGCAGTAGAAGTAGAAGTGAATACAAGCGACATTTCAAATCATCATCATCAATCATAGTTTATTTTTCGCCAGCTCCCTCCTAACCATCCTTCCCCTCCACACGCTCTGTGCAATAACGACATCCACCTCCATATCCTCCCACTTCCTCCTAACCAGCCACCCCCTCCCTACCGCTTGTATCATCCTGCTCGCTACCCTCTCCCTCCTTCTCCTCTCCTGCCTCTCCCTAACGTACTCTGCCATCTCCCTCTCCCCCTCCCCCCCCCCCATCAACCTCGGCACCCTCCCCTCATCTAAACCCCCCACCCCCTCCCCAGGCACCTCAACCTCAACCTCAATCTCCTCAACAGTCGTCCCCTCCGTCCATATTTCCCAGAATTTCATACCCTCCACGACCTCCCCGTCGTCGAATTCAACCTCGTACCTAAACTCCCCCTCCTCCCAGTCTCTTCCCGTCACTTTACCAGGGTAGAATATACCGTCAAAAAGACTTACGACGTTTACACCTACATCGTAATACCCTTGATTCGGTCTGAATCTGTTCTTGTATATAATGTCGGTGGTTTGAAGGTGGACGGGGGAGGGGGAAGTTGGGAGAAGAAGGAGGAGAGGGGTTAGGGAGGTTATGTAGCCGACGGAACCGGTGGGGAGGGCGAGGGCGGAGCCGAGGCGGAAAGGGGGGGGGAGGGAGGGGGGGGGGGGAGAAGGGGGACGACGTTTCTTGGAGGGAGGGGGAGAGGGGCGGGTGGGACATTTTGACTTTGAAGCAGGCTTCACTTTCGGGGAGGGGGGGGGGTCAACTTTGAGGTGAGGCTTCCTTTTCAAGTGTTTGTTGACACGAAGCGCCATCGCGAGTCCGAAGGCTTTGCGGAAGCAGGAGGGGTAGTTGTGCCAATTTCTGAGTCTGAAGACGTAGTTCAGGACGCCGTTGGAGGTTCTGCTGTGCTTGGTAATCACAGTTATCCGCCAGGTCGACGGGGAGAATATTTTCTGCATCTTAAGATCTGTGGGGACGGTGGGCTTCTCGCGTTTCAAGGTCGTTCTGAAGATTTCTTCGAAGGAATTGTTGCGCACTGAGATGGCTCTGTCGAACTCCTCCTCAGAAACCTCGGGAGGGAAATCAGGGGGGAATTCGGTCCATTGGCCTTGAATAGTTACTCCTTCCCCATGTCCTCCGTTATAATACATGGTCGCTACTACGCTACTACGACAGACGACCGCTACTGCAACGATTGCAACGATTGCAACGATTGCTGGGTGCCTATTGATTTCCTTCTTTCTTAAAACGAGAAGAAGGCCTTTAGGGACCCTTTTAGGGATTTTTAACGACCGCTGATATAATTTATCGCGTTAATACGGTTAGGTAAGATAGGTATATTACACAGAGTGAGTCAGATTAGGGTTGTGTACGCCAGAAAGTGCCGAAAAGGCGCCCAATGGTAGCCAGAAAAATGTAAAGTCACAGAAGTGTTGCTCGCCTTGTTAAGGCCTCCACACGCCACGACGCCCCGTGTGCTTATTCTTCAGTTGACGCGATACGAAGATCTTCCCTGGAATTGAGTCGGGAGACGACCTCTCTAAACAGTGCTTATTTTAGGGCTTAATTGTCCGATGGTAAGTTTACGCCCTCGATACTCTGCTAAAGTTCCCTGTTAGGGCCTGTTAGGGTTCTTCAAACGCGTTCTTCAAACGCACTGTTCGTACACTCAACGATATGATTATAAATAATACAGATACTTCTGATGGTCACTGCTATAAGATCCTCGTTTACCTATTTTAAAACCCCTTTATGTTGGCTTTAAAATGAAGGCCGATAAATCATCCATCTATACACAAATACAGTATTAAATACAGACTAGCGACGTCTAGTCGAACTCTCTTCAGCGTTTAATGTTGACGTCCTCAAATTAAGCTCACTTCTGAGGACGTAAAGGCACGCTGATATACATATGCTACCATATGGCGCACTTTACTGTACTGTTTACTGTACTGTTTACTGTACAGTTTACTGTACAACATATGGATAATTTGCGCATTTTGTTCCGTCTCGTACACGTCAGCGATTGAGCTGTTCCGTTTCGAAAACGGTTCGGTTCGCAGTGATATGGTTTTCACGTCGCTTGATGTTTTACATGCATGTTTTACATCTTAATGGCATTTCATTGAACGTTTGACGCTTTATAATTGCGCTATATACACCCCAGAGAGTGAACGTACAGTACGTACTGTATTCTACAATGGAGATGAAGGTCCAATACGGTGCGAGTGAAAGTGTACTGACTCATGATTAGAAATAGCTTAGAATGGATATATGATCGTTAAGAGCAACAGTTCCCCAATACACGCATACGACGACATTATTAAGTAATACACGTTGTATACATCTAACAACCACTACACTACACTACACTACACTACACTACACTACACTACTCACACTCGTCGCAGGCCACTATAAAGCCCCAAAAAAAGCGAAAGGCTCCCCCTGCCTCCTCCTCCTCTTCTCTATCCAAATCACAATCCAAATCACAATCGTCACCACAATCATCATCATCGTCGTCGTCTTCCAAACAAAAACCGAAACTCGCACTCCCCCTCAACCCGACCCCCTTCCCAACCCCCACAGCCTACCTCTCCCAAAACCCCACCTCCCGCCTCCTCCACACCCTCGCCTCTTCCTCCCTCCACCCCCTCCAAAACCCCCACCTCACAACCCCCTCCTCCCCCATCTCCTCCTACTCCAAAATCTCCAAAATCGGCTCCGGCGCCTACGGCCACGTCTACCAATGCTCCTCTAAATCCTCCCCCTCACACCTCTACGCCCTCAAACGTCCCAAAGACTCCTCCAAAACCTCCTCCTCAAAACACGGCACCCCAATAACCCTCCTCCGTGAAATCGAGTCCTTAACAACCCTCTCAAAAAACCTCCACCCAAACATCATCCAATACTACGGCCATTTAGGCGGCGGCTGCATGCTGTTCGAATTCGTAAAAATCGACTTATCCCAAATCCTCCGTTCCTCCCCCCTCAACCGTCTCTCCCCCCTCTGGTCTCACTTCGGGAAAGAAGTAACACGAGGCCTCTTAAGCGGACTAGCTCACGTACATTCTTTAGGTTGGGTACATCGTGATATAAAACCTTCTAATATATTAGTCGGTAATAGTGGTGTTAAGATTGCTGATTTCGGACTGGCGAGGGAGACGGGGGGGGGGGGGGTTAGAGGGGAAGGTGTTGGGGAGAGAGGGGAGTTCGAAGGGAGTGGGAAGGTTATTAGGTGAGTGTGTGTGTTTTTTTTTTAAATATATTAAGATAAGCAGCAGCTGAGAATCGAGCAATAAACAACATAAGCATAAGCTGTGACAAAACGTTTCAAGTCTAATCCTTTCGAGCGTGTTCTCAGTTTATGGTATAGATGTCCTGAGGTTCTGTTTAACTGGAACGAGCCCGTTTTAAAATACGACTGCGGCGTTGACGTTTGGAGCGTAGGTTGCATCATGGGGGAGTTCTATCTCGGGAGGGTCATGTTCGAGGGGAGGAGCGAGGATAGTCAGATTAATATCATGTTGGGGAGCTGGGGGAGGGTTAGGGGTGATTGGGCGAGGGATGCTTTCAAGATTTTTAGGGAAGGGAGGTTCGATTACGTTGAGGGGGAGCTGAGGGAAGGAGAGGCGGATAACGTGGGAGGAAAGTGGTTTGATGAGGGGGGGAAGTTATCGAGGGCTTGCTTCCCTGGTCTAGGGGAGAGGGAGGAGGAGCTCTTGAAGGGCATGTTGAGATATGATAGAAGGAAGAGGTTGACTAGCAGAGAGGCTGTGTTAAAGTATGAAGGGATTTGGGGACATTCGAGATCGCTACCTTCTTTCAATATGGACGGTGTAATAATATAGATTTAATTTTATGAGCAAAGTTTTACCAAAACCTTTCCCTAAGTCAAACCTTAAATCCTTAAATCCAAATCTTCTAATCTTCACTTAACCTTCTTGACGGTATCCCTCTTCGCAGCACTGGCGAATACCTTCTCTTCAGCGGTCAGCTCGGCGTTCTCATCGCTCGCACTAATCCCGCTCCACGCCCCATCTCCGGTCCAAAACCTCCAGTCCAAGAGGACGGAATAATCGGGGACGACAACTTTCTTGAACATCTCAGGTGACCTCTTGCCCTTCTTCTGCTCACACTGGACGCAGAAGCATTTGTCTCGCGGATAGACGCCTCCTTCGACCATATTATCCCAGATTTTAAAGAAAAAGCCCGTGTGGTACGGTTTGCCCAAAATGGCCTTCGCATGGTGCAGATAGTGGTGGTAAGCGGAGTTGAAGATGGGGTTGTGGGCGGACAACCAAGGTGTCTCGTATCCCCAGTGCAAATAAATGCCATACATGTAGAAGAAGGCACCGTAGGTGAAGAACATCACGTCCATGTTGATGGGGACGATCATGGGGAACAGGAGCAGGGGAAGCGCGCGGAAGAACTGGTCGACGTACTCATCGGCGATGACGGCGAAAGGCGAGGGGTTGAAGAAGACGTGGTGGTGCTTGTGGAAGTTCCAGAATCGGGGGTAGACGTGGCCGAGACGGTGGTAGCCCCACTCCCAGAAGTCCGAAACGAGCGTGATGAGGAGAAACTGGACAAGGACGCCAATAGCACCTCCATGATCGGCGTCAGTGAGAGGGTTGCCGGAGCAGTAGGCTTTGGAGTTGCCGGTTTGGGCGAGGTAAATGGAGATCGTCGGGGGGATTGTCGCCGTGTATATACCCTTGGCGGTCTGGACGATTTCGTCCCTAACCTTCTCCGGGCTCGGGAACTTTGGGTTAGTTTTCCACTTCCACTTTTCTGAATTAAATGTGTCAGCGTACAAATTCAGCGTAAAAATGTTAGGGTTGAAGTGTGGGGAGTGAGTACAGAATAAGTATGCCAGCTGCGGTAATACCCCCCCAAATTGCTGGTTACAAATGACTTTGGCTCACCATATGTCACATTGCTCGTCCAGTAATATTGGAAGAAAACGATCGAGCTCGAGATCATGACAATGCTGAAACCTATGGCTGTTAGTAATGCCCAGGTAGCAACAAACGACGACGGTGCGAATTCACAAAGCATTGTGCAATCAACTTTTTCCAGAGTTGCACTTGTCCTCAATTTAGCTTGCGAGCAAAGAGAAGATCCTGCAAAATAGAAACATTAATAAGGAAATATTCGTCCTTTCTTTTGAAATTGTTGTTGTTTGACATTTTAAACGTTCTCGTCCAAGGATTCCAAGTTCCGGTTCCCTTTCTTCCCTGATTATTTCTTCTTCCATGGCTCCCTCCCTGCTCCGACTGACCCCGATACTCCCCCCATCGTTGCAATGCTCTCGATATCGATCTCTCCCCCCTCGCCCATTAAGTTCGTCAAATTGCCGCTCAGAGCGCTGATACTTAAATCAAGGCCGCCATCATCCTCGTCATCGACAAGGTTGAAAGCTCTTCCGAGTCTCCCTGTCGCGAGGCCTCCGTTGCTTTGTTGCGGTGCTGCTGGCGCTCCGAACCCGAAGGAGCCGACTCCCAATCCGCCGCCGACGGCGGGCTGGAAGCCTCCTAGGGGTAGGTTGCCCATGACAGGATTTAGGCCAAGGACAGGTAAAAGCGGTTGAGAGGCGTGAATAGGGGGCTGAGAAATTGGTTGTTGGGTGGCTTGGGGTTGATGATAGGGTTGCTGCTGGTTGGTTTGGGGCGAGCGGGGGGAGAACTGCTGCTGCTGTTGTTGCTGTTGTTGCTGTTGTTGCTGTTGTTGCTGTTGTTGCTGTTGTTGCTGCTGCTGCTGCTGCTGCTGCTGCTGCTGCTGCTGAATCTGCTGCTGTCTCTGTTGCTGCTGCTGCCTTTGCTGAAGGTTAAGAAGATGCTGCTGCTGCTGCTGCTGCTGCTGCTGCTGCTGCTGCTGCTGCTGCTGCTGCTGCTGCTGCACCGCCTGCTGCTGCTGCTGCTGCTGCACCAGCTGCTGCTGTCCCGCGAAAGGCGGGCCCTTTCTTCCGGCCCTAATGTAGCCGCAAAATGCGTTCATCTCCTTGGCTCCGGCTCCAGCTCCTGCTCCCAGCAAGACCACGATGGTCTTGCACATCGTACCCCCGATCAGCCTCATGCCGTCTTTAGCATTGGGTTCGAACCCGGGGAAGGCGAAGTGAGTCCCTGCGGGAAGGGCTGCGATCTGACGGACCCCCGGCCTGCCTTCCTGAAGGCGGCTGTCGAGAGTTCGCAAATCGTGCTTAGATACTTCGCGGTGATTCCTGAAGCAGCCCTGAGGCAGCACAAGCCAGAAAGTCTTCCCGTCCTGGCGTCCAGTCGCATCGAGGCACTTCCTTACGTACGCCGCCGCTAGGGTCGGTTCGCACGGCGGGACTACGATGCTGGACGTCCCCAGGCTCATTTCTGCTCCTCCACCCTCCTTGCCGAAGGGCTGAAGAGAGGAGAAGAAGATGTCGGTGTCCGGGAAGATGGAGCCAAAGGGCATGCCGTTGGCCTCGAGAGGGTCGGAAAGGGCCTGGCCGGAGACCTTGCAATTGACCTTCAGGTACGAGAGGGCCTGAGGCGGAAGACGGATTTCAAGCGGCCTGAGCGACCTGTACGTAGAATAGCGCTGAAGGAGGGCAAGGGTGCTGGTGAAAAAGAGATCGGAGGGACCGACGTACAAATTGCGCAGCGACTGCAGGGTCGAGGCGTCCACCGGGACTGAGAGGGGGGGGGTGTTATTGTCCCCAGCCCAAGTGATTGCCTGGCCCTGTAGCGAGACGTGATACTGGAGGTCTGAAGACTGGTAAGGCAGATTCTGCTTGAATTCCTTGATGGTGATGGCTGCGGCTTGACAGAAATTAGCAACGGCCGTGCCGATCGCCTTCACTGCCTCCATATTCTTCACGGTGGGAATCGGCGTAGACGAGTGCACGTGGATCAGCTGTCGTTGGAAGAAACCCGTGAGGACTGAGTGGTCTGTCCAGGACGGGATCATGGGGTCGACATGGGACGCGACGAAATGCGAGCTGCGAAGGATCCACTTCACGATGAGCGAAGCGGCGGCATTGTGACTGAGAGGGGTCGAAGTGCTGATTCTACCCAGTAGGGCCTGAAGCTGGCGGTTGCGGAATATTGAAAGTGCGGGGTGCTCTGGGGAGATGGGTCTGGAGGAAGGTTGCTGCTGCTGCTGCTGCTGCTGTTTTTGTTGATGCTGCTGCTGCTGTTGTTGATACTGTTGTTGCTGCTGTTGCTGCTGCTGGGGCGGCTGCGACGGTTGCTGCTGCTGGACGACAGGGTGACTGGGCGGCGAAACGGAGACGGAGGAGGGGGACTTGATTGGGGGAGGGTTGGGGGAGGCGGAAGGGGACGCAGTCCCCATGGGAAAGGAAGAGGCGGGAACAGGAGCACTTGCAATACTGAACCCGAGGGGGGAAGAGACCGGCGCCTGAGCTTGCGGCGCGGGAGGCGCCTGCGGCTGCGGAGGCGGTGGCTTGTTGGGAGAAGCCTGGGGCTGCTGCGCGGGAGCCTTGCTCTTGGTCTCCCAGCCACGGCCTTGCGGAAGGGGCACCTGGGGGGCCGAGTTGGGCGTCGGCGTCGGCGCGCTCTGCGGAGACCGCTGTTTCTGCTGGGCGCGATCTGACAATTCCTTCGCCTTCCTCAGCTTCGCCTCTTCCGCCTCCTTCTTTTCTCGCTCGAGCCTTTCTTTTCTCTCCCTTTCCTCGCGGGCCTTGACCTTTTTGGCCATCTTCGCCTCCTTCTCAGCCATTTCTAGCTCCCGTTTCTCCTTCTCCTCCTTCTCTCGGGCCTCCCGCAGGATACGAGCTTCCTCCTCTCGTTCTTTCCTTTGCTTCTCTTGAAATTCTTTCTCACGCGCCTCCTCCTCCTTCTTTTTCTCCATCTCCTTCTCCTTGGCCTTGCCTTTTTTCTTCTTCTTCTTGGCGGCTTTCTTCGAGTTCTTCTCCTGCTCCTTCTGGTTGGCCGCGTCCTCCTCCTCGAGCTCGAGAAGAAGCGCCTGTGCGGCCTGCTCTGCAATGGCAGCTGCGTTTTCGCTATTTCCACCCTTTTTCTTCTTCTTCTTCTTCTTCTTGCCTCCGGCCGCGTCGGCGGGGAGCTCGGCTCGGTTGGCGTCGTTGGTGTTGATGGAGTCAAGGAGAGAGCCGTTGGAGCCTCTCTGCTCTAAATCGTAACCGCCGTCGTCGCTGCTGTCGGAGTCGTTGTCGCTCAGGTCCGAGTCCAGGATGCCCTCCCTCTGTTGCTGTTTGATCCTGAGGTTGATGAGGAGCCTCGCCCTCTGCACCTTCTTCCTGTCCCTCGAACACCTGGGGATGCTGGCCTTGTATTTGGTGACCATTTTCACCGCGGCGTCAATGAGGTTCTGCTCGACTAGGATGGACAGAGCCGTGTCGCCCTTCTTGGTCGTGACGTTGTGGTTGGCCCCGGCCTTCAGAAGGATCATCACAGTGTCAGGGAGGCCCTTGGTGGCGGCCTGGAGGAGAGCGGAAAGAGTCGGGTCCTCCTCCTCGGTCGGCGCGCCCTCGCGGAGCAGGAGCTTGACCACTTCGTCGTGGCCCTTGTAGGCGGCGATGGAGAGCGGGGACCAGCCAGTGTCCGTGCAGAGGCGGGAGTCGGCGTTGAACTCAAGGAGGGACTTCACGGCCATAGTCTGTCCGTTGTTGGCCGCGGTCAAGAGAGGAGTCTCCTTCCACTTGTTCAGAGCGTGCACGTTGGCTCCGTTCTCAAGGAGGAGCTTGCAGGACTCGAGATGCCCGACCTTGTTCCCGGCGCAGGCCTTGTGGAGGGGCGTGGACGAGTCCTCGATGACCTTGCAATTCACCGGGGCGTTCTTCTCTAACAATATCTTGACGATCTTCTCGTAGCCCTTATGGGCCGCGAAGGTTAGGGCCGACCATCCGGCCTCGCTGCACTTGGAGGGATCGGCGCCGTTGGCGAGGAGGGCCTTGACGCCCTCCACGTGGCCGTTGTTAGCGGCGATGAGGAGCGGCGTCTCGAGCCACTTGTTGACGGCGTTCCCGTCCGCGTTTTCCTCGAGGAGAAGATTCAGAACCTCCGTGGAGCCAGCCTTCTGACACGTGCAGGCCGTGTGGAGGGGTGTGTACAGGTCGTCCTTGAACTGACAATTTACGCCGGCGCCCTGGCGGAGGCAGTACCGAACGTTCTCGACGTTGCCGTCCTCGACGGCGCACTTGAGGTAGAGCTCAGAATCGGCGGGGGAGATCTGGATGCTCGAGTGCTTCACGGTCACCACCGCCTTGACGACTAGCTGGTCGTTCGCGACGAAGCCCTCGCCCCAGATGCGATCCGAGGTGACGAACTGAGACCAACCCCAGTCGATCGCCTTCGGACAGAGCTTGAAGGTCTTGTCGGGGTTGCGCTTGGCGTAATGGAGAGAAGAGTTCGTGGGGTGCTGCAAAGTGAGGATGTACGAGACGGATTTGGACCATCCGAAGGGGAGCGTTTCGGAGTCGGCAACCTGCAGAAAGAGGGAAAGGTGGTTGTTGGAGGATTTGCCGTTTCCGTTTACGTAGATGATGAGCCTCCACTTGTTGCCCATGGTGTCGACGCAGATGGCGCTGAGGAGGGTGGGCGGGGTGGGAGCGGGAGCGGAGGGCAAGGGAGGGTTAGAGATATAGCGGCGCGATGATGTTCGGTCGTTTCCACCAAGACAAACCCAGTGCACACGCACACAACACAACATAAACGACGTTCCAACAAATCAGATCCGATTTTTCGCCGTCTCTCGCTCACCTGTACTCAGCTTTCTTACAACCACTCTCCCTCTTTCCAGTATACCCGGTGATATTCCAGGTGAACTCGCAACTTGTCGGCGTACTCTGAGGGCTCCACGTGGTGCCCTGGTTGTCGTCGGCGTGGTCATCACCAGGGGTGAGGGGAGTATCGGAGTCAGAATCGGAAGAGGAGGAGGACGAGGTGTGGGCCTGCTGCTCAGCATTCGACGTCAGCGAAGTGGTGGTCGCTGAAGACGGGGAGCTCGAGTGGGAGGACGAGAGCGAGAGAGACGACGCCATCTGAACTCAGAGGAGGAGGAAGGGAGGAATGGAAGGGAGGACGAGGAGGGATCGAGGGTGGAGGAGACAGGAAAAGGAGGGAGGGAGTTTATCAACCGAGGCTAAGAGTGGAGCGGGATCGGCGTGTCTGTCGTGGAAAGCAGCAAAGGGGCGAGTATGCTGTTAGAGGATTATTTTAAGTACTCGGAGGGCCGCAAATGCACACCAGACGAGTAATACTCGTCCAAAGCCACTGGAGTGGACGAGTGGCGAATAAATCCACCAGCGAGCGGCAGAAGGGCACCAGCGCCAGTCTGCGACAAGATATTTCGACCGAGGGCAGGCGAAGGCAAAATAACTTCTCTGCGCGGCCGTACCTCGGTTCGGGACAAAAAATAAAGGGGAAAATGAGAGGGCTCCAAATCTCACGCAATTCCTCGCTGCTGCTCTACACCCTATCGATTAGCGATCAAATCAAAGTTCCTCTCAGTAAATTAATCAATTCCTCAAAAGTGAGTTCACCTTTCGGTGCCGTCGCGCGCGCCAAATGAGTTATGTGGATCGATGTTCTGTGCGGCCACTAGATTGAGTTTCCTTTACCGTCATCCTGCGCCGGAGCCTCCGCGTTCAAAATGCGTGTGGTGTGATCTACCTTTCGGTATCGCTAACCTGCTGCCCCTCGAATGCTCCGCTTGGCCTCCGTCGCTCGAATGGTGAATTTTTTATCCATCCCAATTCCTCCTCTAACTTCCGACCCACCGCCCCTCTCTCCCTGCCCCCCCACAGAACCCCAGCGCCTGCCCCGACCACCATACCGCACCCTTTTAGTCTAATATGCGTATCGAAAAGTGCTACTTCTGCTCTTCCCCTTGCTACCCGGGGCACGGAATGAAGTTTGTCCGCAACGACTCAAAGCAATTCCGTTTCTGCCGTGCCAAGTGCCACCGTTCTTTCAACAAGAAGCGCAACCCGAGGAAGGTGGCGTGGACGAAGGCGTACAGGAAGACTAGGGGGAAGGAAATGAGCGTCGATACGACCTTCGAGTTCGAGGCCCGTCGCAATAGGCCCGTGAAGTATGACAGAGAGTTGATGTCCAAGACCATCCAGGGCATGCAGCGTGTCCAGGAGATCAAGGAGGCGAGGGAGGTCGACTTCTACAAGGACAGGATGAAGGACGCGAAGGGTTACAAGAAGGCGCAGGCCAGGGAGGAGATCGCGAATGGCCTCGATCTCATCCAGCCCGCTATGAGCAAGAACAGGGTGCCGGAGGTCATGGCGAAGTTCGAGAAGAACAGGGAGAAGAAGGCCAACAAGCGCCACGATATGGAGGTCAACTAAATCAACTAAATGGCCAACTGAATGGCCAACTAAATGTTTGTAATATAAAACGTCTTTGCAAATTTCATGTCACTCTCCCACCACCTTCAATTCTAACCGAACAACCCTCCTAGGGCCCCAGTAATTGCCTCTCCTGCACCTCCCAACATGTCGCCCGCTCCATCCATCAAACCCTCTGCCCCTGACATCAAGTCCGTGGCCCCTCCCAGGACGTCTACGTTTCCAACGGCGTCTCCTATCCCTCCCACAGCGTCTCCAATGTTGGCCCCCATTCCCATGACAGCGTCGGGATTTGCCATGCCAAGGGCGAGGCCCCCACCCGCCACGGCCAGCCCTCCGACCACGGCTGCCCCCGCGATTGCTCCGCCGCTCATGCCTCCTCCTCCTCCACTTTGCTGTTGTAACTGCTGCTGAGGAGGCGTCTGCTGGGGCTGGACAAGCTGCGCCTGCTGGACCTGCATCATCTGGGGATTCTGCATCATCATAGGCTGGCCCATGCCCATTTGGGGCTGTTGCATCATCATGGGCTGGCCCATCTGCATCTGCTGCTTCTGCTGCATCTGCTGCATCTGCTGCTGCTGCATCTGCTGCTGCTGCATCTGCTGGAAGAAGAATTGACAAGTTTGGCGGAGACGAGATATCTCCTGCCTGGCCTGGTTAATGTCGTTGATGTCGGCGGCGTTCTGGAGGTGGGGTAGCAGTAGAGTTAGAATTGCATTCAATAAAGTATGTGAATTCGGAAACGTAATTCCCCTTTCGATCCCCCAAAAGCTCCGTCCCTCGTGTGATCTGTTAAGGCTTTTGCAAGGCTAATAAACTTCCTGTTCCGCCTCCACTCACAATAGGCTTCTGCATCTCCATAGCTAGCATTTGCATGCCCTGGTTTGCGCTGGCTCCTGCTCCCATTGTCTCCTATAGTAAGAATCTCCAGTCAACTTAGCGAAAAGTGACCAGGAGAAGAGCCTGCAGGCAACAGTTCACAACAAAACAATGTCTTTCTTCTCAGGGAAGCCCAAGCGGCAAAATTTGGACGACAATGCTGCTGGCCTCATTGCTCACTTCGAGCACTCCTACAATGCTCGGCTGGTTGATTACAGTCCTCCTGTAAGTGGCAAAATATCCGCTCCTCGACGAGCGCCGGATATAAATGGATTTGGAGGCGTTTTTACAGCCTTCTTTTGGTCGATATGTTAGTTTTTCGTCATGGGAGCCAACGCCAATATGTAATTCGATTCTGTGATCGACCTGCTCTTCCCCACAGCGCCAAATGCAACTATCACAACCCTGCCTTTCGTCTTACCCTTTGCCCCTCCCCCTCTCCCCCTCCCCCCACACCTCCCCAAACTTCCACAGAGCATCTGCCCTGCGCCTGAGGAAAGCTCGCACGAAGATAACAATGTCAAACTTCCCAAGAGTGGCCGCGTTTGTGAGCTCACCCTGAGTGGGGACAGCATGAGTTGCAGTGAGGTGAGATTAAATATCCTCGCAGCGTGTTAACCTACCACACATACACCGCCTAGCTGTTCAGACACCTCCTCCGATCTACTAACTCAAATACTATTTTTGACGCGCAGCACGTCGGAACCCGGATTGGAGATATGCGCGAGAGGCCCGTCATCGCCATGGACTGGGTCAACATGAGTGAGATTGCTTGGGACCACCAGCAGAGCCAGGTCCGCTTCAAGCAGAATGCTCCTGATGGGTCGGACGAGGTGAGTGTCGCACAGTGATGTATTGCCCCAATGTTTCCGCCCTCCACACCACACCACACCACACTAACCAGCCAACAACCCTGAACAGACCCACACCGTCATCTTCATGGTGGCGAACTCGTTGGAGTTTGAAGCTAACATAAAGCTCAGGCTCAAGGGAATCGGCACCCGTCAGCGCGGGGCGTTCCGCTTGCCCTCTACCTCTTACATTGGCATGTTTGCCGGTGTGACCAAGCCCAAGCCTTTCCAGCGCAAGAGGGCCAGTTTGACCACCGACACTAACGAGCAGCTTCCCCCACTCGATGAGATGCGCACCATAGCTCTTGAATCGTACCGTGGGAGTGGGAAGCCCATGATGACTGAGAACAGCGCTAGAAGAGCTCTGGCTGTTGAGCACATTTACGACGGCAAGTGCACGTTCCATGTGCAGACCGCCTCCGGCCCTGGGCTCGAGGGTTACCACACAGACGCACTCCTGTGTTTGGGCGAGGTGAGCCGTCAGCATCCTCTCTCTCTCTCTCTCTCTCTCTTTCTCTCTTCTAACTCCCCAATGAAAATAATCTTCTGCAGAACGATGTCTCGTACTACAGCAGTGAGGGCCAGATGTTCAGCAATAATAAGACTCTCTTCATGGCCTACGAGGAGATCGACTCCTGGGAGGTCAGGGACAGCACCAACGCCGCCGACAACTCTTTCATCCTGACCCAGAAGAATTCCAACCTGACATTCATGTTCACGCTCAAGGAGAACAACTGGAGCACGCCCACCCTCCTCCATTTGAAGCACTGCATGGAGTTCTTCTGGAACCAGCACCTAGAGCACAACGACATGCCTGCCCAGCCCCACACTACTCACGGCCGTGCTGTGGCCCGCGTCTTCACCCTCCAGGGGCACAAGAACCCCGCGCCCACCCCCGTCGGCCAGCTCGACATCATGGACAGCGACGGCAGGGTCGTCGTCAACTTTAACGAGCGCAACAGGAGGGCGAGCAGCGTCGGGCGCGAGGCTATGCCGGCTGCTGGCTCCAATGCTACCGGCGTAATTGGGTCCGGAAAGTTCGAGTCCATCCGCCGCAACACCACCAAGGGCTCCAGCAAAAGAAACTCCTTCTTCGGCGGCAACAACAAGGCCCCCGCCGTGGAGCGGGCCGGGGTGAGGGACATCTGGAAGTACGTTGTCAAGCACCAAGGCTGGCTCACCAAGAAGGGAGGACTCGGACCGACGGGAAAGAAATGGCTCGACCGCTACTTCGTCCTCTACTCTACGGCTATGGGCCACTACATGAGCTACTACAGTGAGTACGGGGACTCTCCCTTTTTCAGCAACGAGAGGAAGGAGAGGAATCTCATCGATTTGGGCAAGGTAACTTTCATCCGCCCCGTCTCCAACCAGCAGGACGCCCCTGCGTTCTCTTTCGACATCGTCACAATTGAGCGCGAGTGGACTCTCTGTGCCCAGAACGAGAACGACATGCAGCTCTGGCTGCAGCTCATCACCACTGCCGTCGATGAAGATGTCGCCATTGTCCCCGATGACGAGCTGTGCTTCGAAGTCAAGACCTTGAAGGACCCTACGGACCGCCTGATGAAGTATGACTACTCGACCATGATCAAGGTCTCGGCCTGGGGCGTCAGCGTCGGGACGAAGAATGGAAAGTCAGAGTATCACGAGCGCTTCTTCTGGTGTTACACAGATTTTTACAAGTGGAGCGTCCAAAACCAGTTCGGGAAGCTCACTCTGTTCGTCAGTGTCTTCACGAATAACGACTTCAGCCAGAGTAGCAAGCAGGACTTTGAATTCAGGTCGCGCCAGGCCGTCCAGCTCGCCTCCGCCATCGAGTTCTACATTGAGAAGTTCATGAGCATCATGTACTTGAGGAACGAGGGCTTGGAGCCTGAGGGCGACTACGACGAAGACGAGGGTCCCCAATATGACGACGAGGCCGGGTACGACGATGAAATCGTCGGGGGCGAGGTGCAGGGAAGCGATGACGAGCCGGACTCTGTTTCCCAACAGGTTGACCTCCTCGACTTGGGAAGCGATGACCCTCCGATTGCCACTGCTGTCCCTATCGGAAACGACGGCTTTGGCCTCCCCGATGCCGGGTCTACCACCGCGCCATCCGCCGTGCAACCCCCCAATCCCCCCACTACGTTTGATCCTTTTGCTGACGGTGTTGGAGGGGGGGGCGGACCCCCTCCTTCCAATGATCTTTTGGACGCCTTCACTACCCCCAGCTTCAAGGCTGCTCCCCAGAACTGCCTCGATAACATGAACAATAATAACATTCCGCAGTTCCTGAAGGGCAAGAACGAGGGCATGCTGTACTCCGAGCCTGGTGTCATCAACGTCATGCTCAAGCAGGAATGGAGGGGAAGCCAGGGCAGGCTTTCGCTCTGTTACGTCAATGCCGGACAGTCCCCTATTTCTGAAATCGCCGCCGAGATGAATGCCGAGGAGAACAACCCGGATGCCATCAGGATGCAGCTCAACGCGCTCGCGAATAACTCGCTCGCCGGAGGCGCTCAGGTTGTCCAGCAGCTAATGGTGGAGTGCATGCAGCCCTTCGGCGACTTCCCCATCATGACTCTGTCCTTCAGCGTAGGCGGGGCGAAGTGCGAGTACAAGCTGAAGCTCCCTGCTGCCATGACGCACTTCATGGAGGCCACACCTATGGATGGCGCCGACTTCATGGCGAGGTGGCAGAAGCTGAGCACACCGGCACTGCAGAATCAGTGCGTTATCAATAGCAAGACGGCCACCCTCCCCGCCATCGTCGAGCAGGTGCTCGAACAGAGTGGGTTGAAGACGATCCCTTCCCTTGCGGAGAAAAGCGGGGGTATTTGCGGGGTTGGAACGCTCCGCACGGGGACCGTCAATGCCTCCGGCGGTAAAATTAGCGTCGGCGTCTTGTGCCGAGTGGAGATAAATGCAGGGGCTCAGGCGTACAGAGTCACCATAAGGACGGCTCACGGAGGCGTGAGTCAGATTTTGGGCGATCACTTGAAGAGCAGACTGTCAGGAAATTAAATAAATTAAGTGTGTGGGGGTGTAAGGAGCAAGGCAAGGGTTCGGGGAAAAGATAGAAAAGAAGGTTTTTATTGTGTCGTTAAAGTCACAAGATGTTTTTGTGTTGTTGTTTTTCCTTCCGCTCTCATTCCCCCTCTCTCTTCTCTCGTCACTCTTCCTTGTCCTTCACCGCGGGGTGCGCCCTGCCCCGAGCTTCGTGTGGGTCAAGGACGAGGAGGGCATCCTCGTCAACGAACTTGGGAAGCAATGTAAAACGAAACAGCGCGCAGAGGCAGATGAGGATGGGGAATATTGATCCTACGACGACCCAAGTATTGCCGTCTGCCATGGGGAAGGGAATCTTCAAGATCACCGCGATGATAAAGACGAAGAACCAGAGTATGAATTGAATAGTGGTGAAAATGTTTGTCTCGCGGTGAGGAGTGACGTTCACAACGTCGCGAATGTCGTCCCACTGCGTTCTGTCGCGACTCTTGTTGCTGGTGAAGGCGAGGAGCGCTCGCTGGACGAACTGGGCCCCGTAAGCTTCAGCGGCCAGCAGGAGGAAGGCGCCCCACAGGACGCCACGAGGGATGAAACCCACGATAGGAAGGAGAACTATGAACAATAGGAGGAGACCTGAGTGAATGAGGTTGGAGATGCGCTGCTCGACGACGTAACCTGTGGGAATGGTTGACAACTTGAGCACGCCGACAGCAGCAGTTTCGCCGCCTTCCTCGACGTCAACAATATCTCCAGAATCTCTCGAGGAGCTTGCGGACGGGGTCTTCAGCGCTGACACTGCTACTTCCGTCGTGTTGTCACCGAACTCTTCCTTAAGAACTATGAGTGCCTTCGAGTGCATCGGATTCTGGGGGATGAGGCCGGAACTTGCAGGAAGTCCGAGCAGGCCCGTGAACAGCACGGTCACGCCGAGAAGAAAGAAGTCCATGTTGTACGCGTCCTTGGACTTGAGGGGGGTGTTGGAAATGTCCCTGACAGCCATCAGCGTCGATAGGTTCTGATCAACGTAGAAGAGCACCGTGAGGAAGACCGCGGGGATAATGGCGACGAAGATATGACCGACTTCCATGGCGCCCATCTCCCTCGTGGCTCGGCCAAGGTCGAGGGAGGGCACGCCCCATTCGCTGGCGATAGGCACGCGACTAGGGATGGACTCAGGCCAGCCTGCGGTGGCGTCCCAAGTAGTGGCGTATGACAGGGTCGTAAAGACGACGAGCGAAATCATGCAGCCGAACTGCCCGAAGAAGCGACGGTAGGCGAATGTGCCCCACCGCATTCCGTGCTCGGTGTTGGAACCCTGCAGCCACATGGCGACGATCCAGAAGGACAGGCCGAGGAGAAGGCTGAATGACCCGTTCAAGTACCTCAAGCCGAGATCTCCTGCGCACTCAATGCTCGGGCAACCCCTCACCCTGAAGCCGTCGTAGAAACCAATGATCGCCGCGGTTATGTAATCTGCCGCCACGAGGAGCTCGAAGATCTCTCCCGTAAAGCGAGTGACGTAGTTCAGGTACTTCTTGTCGTTGAGGCCGGCGATGGCGATCGCAAAGTGCTGTAACGCGCTCCAGACTCCCATCCACCCAACAAATCCGTAGAACTTGATGTCCTGCGTGTGGCAAAACTCGTACGCGTACGTGTAGAGCAGCGTAATTGGGCCTGTCTGGCCGAAGAGTACGAGAGGCTGCCCGCCAAAGAGGGTCATGAAGAGGCCGGTCATGCCCCCTGAAAGGAAGGCCTGTGCGGGGCCCCATGTCCCCTTGGTGTCGACGGAGAAGAGTAGGCCGAAGCTCGCCGTCGTCAGCAGGCTAAAACTGAACGTGTACAGGCCCGCATTGATTACCGTCTTCACGCTCAGTCTGCTAGCCGTGAAGGTGCTCCAGCCAAAGTAATCGGAAGAGTGATAGGAGATATTCGAACGAACCTCGGAGAGGAGAGAGAAAGGAACGTCGTCATCCTCATCGCTAGACAGCGTGCGAGTGAGTGTCTCCGCGGGAGTGAACACGTCTGGAGGGGGAGGTGTTAGTCATTTTGATGTTAGTTTGATAGCCGTATCGTGTGTTGGTAGACAGTTTTTGTTGAACAATGCCAGAGGAAGCATTGGTGACGGAAGTCGTGAATTTTTAATCTTTGAAACTTTACATACAAAGCGCGCGACGCACCGTTGTTGATCGTTTTTTTCGTTGAGAATGAAGCCGAGGTGATGGCATCAGGGTGATCTTCCTCTTCGTGGCCGTTCATAACAATACTTTGAGACCTCAAAAATTCAAAATCTCAGCCCTTTTATTTGGATTTAGGTTTTCATTGAAGCATAACATTACTTGGGTAAAGCGAAATTTTGAAGGGCTCTAACTATTGAACGAACGTATTATTATTCGATTTTTTTTAGCTAGTGGAACTAACGTGTTGCAAGGGGCTTAAAAATACGTTTTTTTCGTGATTCCTTAATCACAGCTAGTTGCAGCCCTTCAAAATTTCGCGTTACCCAAGTATCCCCTTAAGCCAGTCAGTGATGAACGCCTTTATCAGCCTTGCCCAAGCCCCCATCCCGCTTCACACATCCCTCCCCCGCGCCCGCGGAACATAAGAAAGTGATTGTAAGCTCATGAAGAATATCAAACAAGTAAATCATTTCACTGTCCCTGCAGCAAAGAGGATTTTTATTTATTTTTCATGGATTCACCGGATCTCCATATGTTTCTTTTGCGGGCGAATTTTGCTCTTGTCGTAGTTAAACCCCACCCCTCCCCCCCCCTTCCCCCCAACCCTCCCCCCCCAAATAAACCGAGATGCATAATGTCATGAGGCAGCACTACATCTCAGCAGCCATCGCAACGCCTGCGATAACGGATCCGAGCACCGCGAGTGCATTTCCCGCCAACAACAAAGCATTGTTAACGGGCACCTCAATGTGAACTCTCGCGAAGTTAAGACCGAAGGCGCGCTCCAACGCCACATTCTTGACAACATCAGTGAAGACCTCAAACAACACCATCAGCAGGCACCGCAGCGCGAGAATGTCTGCGGGTGGAGTCAAATCCCGCATGGACTCAGCAATTTCAAGTCGACTGATCGCTGTCGAATTCTCCGCCGTTGTTGAGTTCTCCGTGGTATAAGATACTTGACTCGCAGGTCCCGGTGCAGTTGCTTCAGCGTGGTAGATGTAAATCATGATTCCAGCCCACATGAAGAGCGGAGACAGCATCACTGAAATCTTCTGGCCCAAGTCCTCCGCAGAGAGACGGTGCTCGTGAAATTTCACTAATTTGTCTTTTTCTTCTTTGTTCGTCGTAATGGCGGAGTCGTCGCTTTGCACCTTCGCGCCCTTGCCGCAGAAAAGCAAGTCTAGCAGGGACATTTCAGGGTTTAGCTTCTTGTGCAGAATAAGGAGGTCGCATGCTACCTCAACAGCCGCGCCCGTGCAAAGACTAGTAAAAAAGCCTGCCCACGACGGCAACGCTGCTGCGGCGCACATGCCCGGACCCCCAAACGAAATCTCAAAGCCTATCGTGTCTCGGCAAATGTTTTTAAGACGAGCATCTTCGCCGCCTTTCCCGTCTCCGCTCGCGTCCGCAATGCCCATAACATCTAAAACCGCGAATACCATCTTCTTACATCCAACTCTACAGATCGGATATATCACGCTGATAATGAGTATTTCCATCACGGGGTCATCTTGGGTTGCAAAGTACCGCACCGCAACACAACCATAATTGCGATCCCCATTGTGATAAAAACTGCACTCACAAATGTGACAACGAGCGCCACGCCTGCTTTTTGACCATTACCCAAGGGGGCGCCTTCTGGCGTTAGCCACCACCTTTTAGGAACGCCAAACACCCAGATGAAACTCCAGGCAATTACCGAAATCGTCAGGATCCAGTAAATATGCGGCATCGGGTCGGTGTTCCAGAGTGCGTTGTTGAAGGCCGCACTGGCCCCGACAAAGATGGCAGTGGTAACCAGCATCGGCGCAATTTGGCCTAGCGAATAAGCCAACCGCAAAGAGGTGGGCATATCTCCGTAAGTGCTAGCCGAGATATGAAATGCGTTACCAATCCAGGTCATAAACATACCGAGCCACACCGGATCAGGCGGCGTATCGAGGACCTTCCCAATAACGACAAATGGCGAGCAGATTGTGACTGAAAGTATAGCGATAAGGAGGGCAACGCCAAGTGTTTTCGTAAGGTCGGAGGCAATCCATCGCCCCATCATGGGGCACTTTGCTCTGCTCTTCGATCCGGGGTGAAGTAAGATTGTCGCCACCATCCTCAACCTCCCTCCCAGCCTCTGGCAGGGGGTTCGTTTTCGCGTCCAGATTATTAGTGGCCACGAGGCCATCGGGCGACGGCGGAATCTCCTCGTTGCGCTCCATCAGTGTCGGGAGGGTGTTCTGTGCCGGGG